>JAQFYE010003738.1:0-14620 GCA_034694305.1 Protaphorura glebata
CACCAACCGGAAAAATAACAAATATTTCTAGCACCAGCGAGGTATAAACCCACCTTCTTAGAAGCTAACTTCGTTGTTCATTTTCACTTCACTTCATTTTGAGTACAACAATGAATGCGCGATCCGGCCGAGAACAGATTTTTGAATTTAAAAAGAATTACACCGAGGTTAATTTGGATCTGTTAGTTTGGACAACTTTTTGCACTGAGACTCGACTGAATGTGTAATCGGTCCCACGCCAATCTTAAAACTGAAAATTCCTTATGAATTTTTAAATAATTTTATAGGTAACTTATGTGAACAAGGTTAGGGGCCACTCATTTTGTCGGGGGTTAACTTTTTATCACAAAATGATAAACGTAAACTGCTTCAACACAATCATTTTCGCGATTTACATTGGTTAATTTATAGATTCGACCTATTCTTCACAGAATGTATGTATCATTTTCCCCAGCCGACGTCCGATACGAAACTGCAATGGAGTTGGAAATTGTATTATCCGGACGGGCCATGTCGTGTATCATCATTGCATATGTTTCCTAACTCGCATCCAGAGGTAAGCGTACACTTGTTTACTCGTATCGGATCATCAAGTTTGGACCTCGGAATGACTTCTGCACTAATAGTTTTAACACGAAACTCGGAAACCAGATAAAACAAACATAAATACGATAACAAAATAATTGATCGAATATGAATAACAGACGACACACAACCAGAGAGTGGTTAGGAAATTCGTAAAAACATTCATTACGTTTTTGAAGTTGGAACGATACTTTCGACTTTTAAGGGAAATTTCGTTCAGCTTTCTTACACAGTCACGCAGCCGACACTGGAGTATATTGCAATATTGAAAATAGTTAGTTGTAGCTGATGGGTAACAGTTTTGAACTGATTTCAAACAAACTGACAATTTAATTGCCATTTAATTACTTACCATTTGCTTGACACATTCCGACCGTCAGCATTTTCAAACTCTTCGCTTAGGTATTGTACACTTTCTGCGTAGCCGAATTTGAGGATGTCCAAAACCAGGGCACCGTTCGCAAACAAATTAATCTCACAAACCAGAGCAAATATTTTAGTTATTTCCGATGAAACTGTATTTCGTAAAATCAGATTAGAAAAGGTCAAGCAGAATGCACTTAGTTCCTTTGATTATGGTCAAGAATTGCAGTATATACTGTCCTCAACATTCGGACCGCTTTAATTAGTTCAAGAGCAGTTTTCCACAAAGTAGTTTTTATCTTAGATTTCAAGTTGTGGTTTGTATCGTACTAACGAATGTCGTTAGGCCATATTACTTTGGCACGGATATATACCAGATTATGTACATTTAAATTTTATAAAATATCCGTAAAATTGGTACTGATAAAAGTTTAGTCCAGTTCTCCGTACCTGTTTCAAAATCAAAGCCGCGGTCTTCCTAGGACCAGGATCAAGAGTCATTACTCTCTACAAAAATTTGTCCGATTTCTTGACACCTTTTGTCAAATTACGTGATCAACCAGGTCGTACTGTGAACTTCGAAACTAAGCACTGCAGCATATCAAAAAGCAGTTGGAAAAATTGGAACCCAGCGGCTCCGGCTATAAAATCTTCCATGACTCCAATTTTAAAAAGGCAGAGCACGGAGATCTGAAGTGTCACCCAAATTCGGTATTTTGCTGAAATCAGTTGAAATCAAATCTGAAAATTCCGAAAACTACAAATCGCCGAAGTTGACAGTTTAAAAGTAATTTAACCTGGAAGAAGTTATTAATAAATGAAACTAACTTTGGGCCACCCTGCACTTAACTTCAACTCCCGCAGATCAGTCAGGAGGAAGAAAACCGAGCCCAGGTCAAATATACATACACTAGCTCGTCATTACTGCAAGTCTGATTATCTATTTTGCTGGAATCGGAGGTACATTACAGATAGACAGGTTTACACTTGCGAGATTAAAATTGAAGGACTTTACCAGAATTCGGTCCAAGCTGATTACTGTTTAAGTAGGTCGTAGATTTGAAGGTATTCTGGTAAAGCGAAGGCACATTAAAATAATTCATGTGCCATCAGGTCGAGAACAGATTTCTAAATTTATAAATAAGAATTACAGCGAGGCTAACTTGAATCGGCTATCTTGGACTACTTTTTATAGGAAATTTAATTTTTGACTGGACTGAAAGTGCAGTCTGTCGCACGCCAATCTGAAAAATGAAAATTCCTTAAGAATAGGCTAGCATTTCACTTCAGATCTTATTCATTTGCTCTTGGTTTATGTAAACAGGCCTAGAGTGTGCAGTTCGTGGAGAAATTTGAAATAGCTGAACAATTTATTTGTGTCTGCAAAATGTATATCCCAGACTTACATAGACACTACTGATGCAGCTTTCGCATCCCCGAAGCAATCACTAAAATCCTAACACGATTATTTGCTATCACATTGCATCAAGTTGCACGGTGAAACAGGTGTTTCGTATAATTACAGCTACTCCTTGCAACTGACCTTTCAGGATGGCCAATGAATGTTAGATACATATTTCGTGGCCCTTCCTTCGTCATAGGTTAACTTCATTTTACACATTGATAGATGTGAACTGTTTCTTCATATTTGTGCGATTGGTGTATTTGTCAAAGACCATTTAAACAATATTGAATTCAGTACGAGGAACTGCTAGAATTTGAAAATTTACAAACTGAAATCCATGTGCATTTACATGTATATCTGAGTTTTAAATTACTTTACCTTCCACAATTTACGTTGTACCATAGAATAGAATATAATAGAATAGAATGAGGTTTATTTCCGTGTCAAAGTTATAATATACAATCATACAATTCAATATAATTAATCCACGCCTTGTTTTCGCAATTGGACACACTATTTTCTACAATGATTTAAAAAAAGAATAAGAAAAAGTAACACAGGGTACTACAATGAATAACTATTTCTTTTTCATGTTGCCTTTCGAGAATGTTTGTCCATTGATATTATACATGTGTATATTGATTTCATTGTAGAAATTGGGGAAATATTGTAGTATCATATTAAAATTGACGGATAATCGACTGAAAACGTAACGACCGGAAAGACGATTAGAATAGATTTTTGTGAACCCTAACTGATAAAGCGCAAATACTTAACCCACTCTCAAGTTTAAATAACACACGGATGAGACACCTCGTGGAATTGTGCGAATCCATCGGTTCAGTTGAATTTTGAGTTATCAATTTTGGTGTAAATGTGTATAATCTCAATTTGGGAGTTTCCTGTGATAATTATTCGGACGAGCAATGTCAGACTTATATAACACAAATGTTAATCTCGGTCTTTTGTTCACGATACAAAAAATTCCAAGAATATTCTTCAAATTCCCCTTAAAGACGTTCGGTTTAAAGTCGTCTCAATCTCGAGAATTTAATGATATCACTAAATTATTTTACCAAAAGTTGAAGCAGGAATTCGATGTTTTTCCTCGAGTGAACCGTGTATTTTTCTGTCCACTATAATTTAGACTTTCGCTTTGCATATGTATATCATGTTTTTACGAATTAGCTAGTCAATCGTTAATTGCTGTGTAACGTGTTCTCTTTCAGGTACTGTTGATTCCATGAGTATTAAAATTAGAGTTAAAGCTCCACATTTTCTGGCTTCCACAAAATACCGCTGATGTGTTAGCTATTTCTTGACTTTTTGAATTTCACACAGCCTTAACAGAAACAGTATATTTTTAGAATTCAGTAAATATTTGATTTCCTTCTGTCATAAAGGTAACACGTGGCAAGTTTACCGAGTTGTCTAAATTTTTTCGTGACCACTACAGAATTGTGTGTATCCCCGCCTCATAGTTTGCTTTGAATATCTCGATTTCGTACAAACTGTGTTTTTTACACGATAGTAGTAGTGGTACATGGTAGTGCATATTTGCTTTCTCAGGATTACACCCATAAAATAGATCTGTGGTTCAACAATAATATACTTTACAAATTCTATAAACATTATCGATTTTAATAAATACATTGTATATTGCATTTCGTAATTTTTAGTATTTTTCCAAAAAACACTTAGCGCTGGAAGCCACCTCGCTTTCATAAACTGAAAGATAGTGTATCATTATACCTTATCTCGTAATTATCGTATCGTCTTATTCCCGTAATTTACATAGAATACATAACCGAGTGAATTTTTCAAATGATCCATTGTCTGGTTACTTCTAGTTTGTGTTATTGCGCAGGACTTTCTGCACGTTGTAGTAATGAAATGTTTCTCACCGGTGTATTCCTATCACATAAAACGTGATAACCAGATACTTAATTCACATGAGACATCGATAGGTAAATGTCAAAACAATGTTTTGGTCAATTTCTTTGGTACATATGCATATGTTCAACTCCACGAACGGGGAACCGTTTCGTAAACTTATTTTACTTCTGTAAGCATCTGTGTCGGACGAGAAGCTGCAAATTTTTTGTTTACACGAGTTTGTCGGAATTTGGTTTTAAAGCATAAATGTCTGAAACCACGTTTCATATCTTACATTAACCAAAAGAGTATCACAGCCAAAGTGCCAACTTTATATCTGTTAATATTAGTGTTGAGCTCCAAATCTTTTGTCGACTTTAGTGGGTAAAAAGTCGTTCTAATTTCATAAATCTGATGATGTTAAAAAGCTTTACTAATATAGATCGTCTGTTGGACTCTGATGTATGCGGCTCAATCCATTGGAATTTTTTAAACTTAGTAATAGTCGTGTGTTCACTTCTCGAGTGCAACGCCGAATCTGAAAACTCGGAGCATTTTCTGCATGCCGCAGTTCTCTGTGTAAATACACGCGTAAATTCAATCAATATCTGTATCAATATCTTGCCATGAAATTCTAAAATGCACCCAGGAAATAGAGTTGGTAAGCCTATTGAGGAGACCGCTTCTGAACAGTCTAAAGAATGATTCACGTCAAATATATACTCACGAGGCCAACACAGAAGTCGGATTTTCTTGACAAGAACATGCTGAAAATATTTTTTTCAAAAAATCCGTCGATGCCATCTTTTTTGCTATAATTCTATGCAATTTTCCAAAACTTGGTTAGGTCCATTTTCACTGGCAAGGCATTTTGTGAAAAAATGTCCAATTTTCAACAATGCCTTACTAGTGAAAAATCGACTTTCTCAAAACCTGTGCAAGTTCTTTTTAAAACTAGCAAAGAATACTGGGAAATCGATGGTATCGACGGATCTTTCGAAAAAAAAGTATTTTGGGCATGTTTTTGTAAAGAAACTCGACTTTAAGGTGTTTTGTCATCTTCCCCTTAAATGCTGGTCAATGTCGGATTTTCAAGCGGAATGGCTCACCGGATCCACTACAATCTGCCCAACAAATTGTATATCCCACTTTTTTGTCCGACGCCTGTTGGTTGGGCTGGCTCTATGACTTTGACCCTATGAGGGTCAAAAGTTCTGCGCGACCATGTACATTAAGTACAATACAGCCTAAAAGCTACTTAGACGATTTACAAATAATTTTGAAGTCTATTAACGATTACCGGTTCGATTGAAAGACATGTAGCGAATTAGCAGTCATCCATTGGGAATTCCATTGATTTTAAAGTTAACCTAGTAAAGAAATGCGCAATATTTAAAAAAACATGAATGTCTATTGAAATACTGATATCGGATCAACAATTTTGTGAACTTGGAATGACTTTTTCACTGACAATTTGAATACGAAGCTCAAAAAGGCAAGAAAAACAATAATCATAAATACTGCCAGGAAAGGAGGCAGGAACGCATACACACGACACACCGCAGAGCGATAAAAAATGACTCAGAATTAATAACTGAATTAATTGGTTGGCGAATTCGTAAAAACATTGCATATACGTTAAAATGAACAAAAAATTTACATATCCTTACTCGAGGATACAAAAAGCGTCGAATGTGCAACCGGTGTACTCTTATAATATTATTATGTTTTCAAAGTTGGGTTTGATTGACACTTTTGACTTTAAACGGAAAATTCGACGAGTTTCCTTGGTTCAGTTTTGTTTCAAGAAAGAAGACTTTCATATTTTTCAATGTAAGTATTTGATCAAGCGTTAACCAATTAACTAAAAATTTCTGTCCCTCACCATCATGAACAAGTCTATAAAAATGGCAAAATCTTATATGCTAAAAGAAAATTATAGGAAGTCACTTGAGTTCCACTACATTATATTTTCTTTAGCAGACGATTTTATATGAGAAGAGGTATATTTCTATCGATTTGGAAAAATATACCAGGGTGGACCTCAGAGTGTAAATAACATAAAATGTCCCAGGATCGTAAAAGGTAAATCCTTTTCTGAAGTACATAAATTATTTCTGTACTTTACCCAGCTAGTATTTAGCATTACGAATTATTAAATCAACCCGTCTTAGCACTTTACCTTTACTAATATAAACTAACTTCGGACCATTTTGTAGTTAACCTCACCGCCCGCATTCCAGTTCAGAGGAAGTAAACCAGGCCCACGTCAAATGTATTATAGGCCATCGTTAGGCAAAATTGGATTTTCAATTTTGCTGAAAGTTGGAAGTGCATACTGCATACAGGTATACATTTGAGAGATTGAAATTGAAGGACTTTCCAGAATTCGGCCCAAGCTGTTAACTGCGTAACCACGTCCTAGATGTGAAAGCATTGTGGTAAAGCGAAAGCAGAATACAACAACGAATGTGCGATCAGGTGAAGGACAGATTTGTGAATTTAAAAAGAATTACAGCGAGGCTAATTTGGACCGGTTAGCGTGGACTAATTTTTTGAACTATGACTGGACTGAATGTGCACTCGGTCACACGCCAATCTGAAAAATAAAAATTCCCTATGAATAGGTACATAGTTTTATTACTGTAGATAATATTCGAATGTTTTTGGTAATAATTCGTTATCAATTAGTAACTAATTTAGTAAGATGACAGATGACAAATACACACTAGAGAGTGGCAGAAAATTAACACAAGAATGAATGATTCGGTTAAGAAAATGGTAAAAACATTACAAACACGTTAATATGAATGCAAGAGGAAACAGAAAACGTCGAGTGCACTTACTGGTACAAATAATATGAATAAGTTTTATAAGTTGGAACGATACTTTCGACTTTCTAGGGATATTTCTTTCAGTTTCCTTTCAAATGTTTCGTTTCAAGAAAGAAAATTTTAATATTTTTCATGTAGAAGAAATGCGTAAACAAGTATTGGATCAAGTATTGCCAATCCACTAAAAATTCTTGTATTTGACCATGAACAAGCATATAAAAATATATATAATTCTTCTTGTAAGCCAAAAGGAAATTATAAGAAATCAGTTAAGTTTCACTATACATTCAATTCATTTTATTAGATCATATTATATGAGCAAAGTGTATTGCTTTGGATTTGGAAAAATAAACCGGGGTTGACCTCAGAGTGTAATTACATGAAATGTTATGACTCTGGTATCCTGGACAGGACAGCCTAGTGACAGCCCAGGACAGCCCGGTCCAAATATGTAGTTCCCCTTCTGATTATGTATTATAGGATGGCAACCAACAAACTTTAATTTAAAAGAATTATAATATCATTGTGTTTATGAATTTATAATGACTTTCCGATCAACAGTTTGCACGCTTATCGTCATTCAGTTCTGGTGGCTGCTTGAAATATTTTTCTTATTCCTGACATGATTAAAGATAAAAGCAATTATTGTTAGGAAATACCTAAGAGAACAAAGAGTAAAAATTAATTAAAAATATTATACCCTTCTCTCGCAATGACTCGCAAGAGATTATCTTATTAATTAAGCCGCATAATATTACTACGAAATGTCAATGATTCGGACGAGCTTGCAAATTCTGTGTATATGTTGCAGCCCGTATACATAGATATCCAGTCCATGTGTACATGGGCTGGCCCGCGTCTACTTAGACCAGCCAAAGTATACTCAGCCCGGCCTAAGTCTACGTAAGCTAGCCCATGTACACCTAGACTAGCCCATCTGGAGCTGGGCTAGCCCAAGTGACCTCGGGCGAGTGAACACGGGCTGGGACGTGAAGAAGCAATATTTAGGAGCTTGACATACTAGTCTCAAGCTGGCCCAAATATACTCAGGCTAGCCGAAGTGCACTTGGACTGATTGAAGAGGTGATATATGATTGCAAATTATGTAAGAAATTCCTTGTAACGTAACATGTGCCATGTACAGCATTTGTCACTAATACTAATAATAATAGTTACAAATAATACAATAATCATAGAATTATGTTACGTTACATGGAGTTTTTCACGTGTTTTGCAATCATGTCTCACTGCTTAGATCAGTACGAGTGCACATGGGCTAACCTGAGTATACTTGGAGCAGCTTGAGACTAGGATGTAAAGCTCTTAAATATTGTTTCTTCATGTCCCAGCCCTTGTGCACTCGCTTGACTTGGTGTACATGGGCTAGCCGGGCTGAGTACACTTAGGCTGGCCTAAGTAGACGCGGGCCAGGCCATGTACAAATGGACTGGATATCTATATGGGCTGCAACATACACACACAAAATGTATCAAATCGATAATAATACGACCGCAAGAATGAATGCTTCTATTTGTGCATGAACTTATCAACCCTTTACCCTTAACAAAAAAAAAAGTTCACGGATGTATTTCCACTATAACTCGTCTTTATTTATTTAATAGTATACACGTATTAAAAATATTGGCAGGTTTATTCAAATTCTGAACTGTTAAAATATATTAATTTTGTAATTGAATTCCTATGGCACATGCTCTGTATACTATTTACTATCTGACATATTTTGGATAATCGCTTGACCACCCAGTCTTTGTGGCGTTCATCTCACATGGTCATGGGGTCATGGCTGGGATGGAATCTCATTGATGACTGGAACAAATATTTTCCTTAATTAATTAATCGTTTATGCTGCATGAAAATATACGCATAGGTGTATGGAATTCAGTCTATTTAAAGCATAATTAAAAACATAAATATGACATAATCACAGAAAAGATTATTAACCTCAATTTCTATCTTTGCTCTTCTAACTATACTTGCAGAAATCGTTTAACTTACCTTCCCACTGATAAGACAGAACCCAGAACACAAATTAAAATTGACATGATTAATACAACAAATATGATTGGAGACATCTTTCGATCGAACCAGAACTTACGCCCGAATGGCTTCAAATTCAAAATTCTGTGGGTCACTGTTAAACTTTTACCCAACAGGCAACAGACCTTAGAAAGTCAAATCTATTTTGCCCGACATATTCTTAGTGGGCTAATGTCGACTAATTGTGAGCAAAGAAACTAAGGAGAAATACGACAAGTTTTGGCACGTGGGTTATGTCGATAAATTGTGACGAGTATTGCGTAAACATTATGACACCCAATTGATTGATTGATTGATTGATAGTTTATTCAAGTGACAAGAAAACATAACATGTACGAACCACAATTTTTTCAGAAATCGGTCACACTAAATGCTAATATAAAGAAAAATTCGGAGTTTAACCTACGAAGTCATGAAGTAATTTTCACATTTACACACTTGAATTTTCAAACATTTCCAATGGTTATTTTCTCGTTAATCATTAATTATAATTATATGCTTACACTTGACTGTCTTGTATTGACTATGGTTGACAATAATTTGATTATTGCGATAGGGATTTCATTGCGGTTAACCTCAAAATATGGATTGCTTTCTTATTAGTGAAGCAAGTTTGAAGTATCGAAAATTTAATCGGACACAATGTCTGGTCGCCCAGTATGTACTGGTGTATATTCTGATACTTAGAATAGTCAGTTATAAGCCATCAATAGATGTGTGACGGCTTGAACTGATTTTATACAAATTAACGATTTAAGTACTGTTTAAATATTTCCATTTAATTTTGTATTACATTTCAGCCGTCAGTACGTATTTCCAAACTCCTACACTTATGTGCATTGTACTTTATGATCAGATGAATCGGAGGGTATCCCGAAATGGAGGTCACCGTTCCTAGTCATAATCGTACAAACCGGAACATTAACAAACTTGGAAATATTGAACCCCAAAACCTTAGTAATTTTATTTAATAAAATCGTATTAGAAATTAACGATACACGGAGTGCACCTCACTAACTTCTTTGGTTGCTTTTATTATGAAGAATTTCAGTTTACACTGCCGCCAACATGCGAACCGTTTAGATTCCCAAATAGCAGTTTTAATTTCAGATTTTAAGTTGTGCTCCTCGGTTATACAGGGTGTTCATGAAAAAGAGAATTGTTTGTTGGAATTTTGTCGTAGTTACGAAAATTTACATTACAGGCAATCAGATTAAAGCACCCAACAACGAAAAAAACACAAACAATAATTGTTTGTGATTTTTTGTTCTCTTTTTCGTGAACACCCTGTACTTGTCCTATTGACGAATGTCTTTACGTCACATTACTTTTACACACAGTTTTAACTGATTATATTTCAATTTTATATAATATTCGTAACAATAAATGTTGAGTCAGGTTTCTTCTGTACATCTTTCAAAATCATGGGACTTCCGACTCTGACAAAGCCACGGTCATGTATAGACCAAGAGTCATCATTCTCTCAAAAATTGTCCAATATCCTGATATAGTATACAGTACTTTTTTGTCGAATTACGGAATCAGCCAGGTTGTACTGCGGCGAACTTTATAAATAAACACTGCATCATAAAGGAAATGCAGCCTTACGCTTCATGACTGCAAACTAGAATTGTAAATTGATAGAACAATGGAAAAACGTAAAGTTGACAGTTTCAAGGTAATTCAGCCGGCAAGAATGTATTAATAATTGAAATTAACTTTCGACCCCTATGTAATTAATTTCATCTTCCGCACTCCAGTTCGGAGGAAGTACACCAGACCCAGGTCAAATTAACTGTTCTACGTCATATATGAGTCATAGGATGATTATCCATTGTGCTGACCGAAAGTCTGAGACACAAACAGGTATTTGCAATATTAAAATTGAAGTACTTTACCACACCAGAATTCGGCCCAAGCTGGTTACTGTTTAACCAGGCCCTAGATCTAAAGGCATCCTGGCAAAGTGAAACCGCAATACAATATTGAATGTTCAATCAAGTCGTGAACAGAAATTTATATTTAAAAGGATTACGGCGAGGCTAATTTGGACCGGTTAGCTCGGACTACTTTTTTTAGCTCTGTTCCACGCCAATTCCAAAAATGAGAATTCCTTATGAATTGTTAATTCATGTTGGGGTTTTGAAAGCTAGTATTTCTGGCTCATTGTTAACAAGGTTGGTTGTTCAGTTTTACGGATTGCGTTTAGTTTTATTCTAATGTCAAGGATACGAATCTTAGTAAGAGCTTGGCATTTTTCTCAAATACCTGAATAGACACACGAATAAGATTTACGACAATAAAGAAAACTGCTTCTGAATGTCATTCTGTTTTTGAATACATCATTTTAGTAGAAAAGTCTTGTAACATCTAACCGGTAGGCAATACCGTCTGTCGCAAAAATATCCCTCCTGTTTGTTTATAATTTGTTATAAACAAGTTGTAAAATTATGTTAAGGTCAAGCTTTTTAATTGAATAACACACTGTGATGGCGAGCTAATTCAATTGATTGTAATACCTATTATACAATTAAGCTTCACAGTAACTATTATTTATATAATAGTACAGGTGTGAAAAAATATTGGTTGATTTGTTTGGAATTTTTGATGGTTAAATTAAATTAATTTGGAAATTAATTCCAAAAGCACACACTGTCTATATTTTTTCCTATCTGAAATCAGTTAGATAATCGCTTGAGCATCAAGTTCCCGTCGCGTTCATCCCACACCACGCATTCCATTATGGGGTCATGCCATGGAATCTCAGTGATGGTTGAAAAATTATATTTTCATTAAATAACTGTTATTGTAATACAAGATTATATGATAAGTTCTAATTAGTGGGAATTGGACCAGTGTTGTCGCGATGAAAGTAGTACTGTACAACTGTTTGACTCGGGCAGCTATTAACGAGATTCAGTCGATTAAAGCTAGAAGTATAACGACAAATATCGCATTAAGACAGTTTGACTAATTTATAAATTAATAAGAGGCTAGACTGGTGATTTTAAAATTATTAAAAATTACTGACTACGATTTAAACGCCATAGTCAGTGCCGGCTTTTCATGGGAAATCTTTTATTGTGATTAGAACTAAACATAGTTTACTGAGATGTTGGTAAACTAAAAGCCTATAAAGGTCAATTTCGATTGTTCCTCTTCCAACTGTACCTGCAGAAATCGTATATCTTACATTTCCACTGACACTCCACGGAAACCAGAACACAAATGAGAAATGACGTGATTAATACGACAAATATGATTGGCGACATCCCTCCATTTGTATCGAACTAAAACTTATGCTCGAATGGTTTTCAATTCGAAAATTATGTTACAGACAAAAAACGAATTGAACAATTATTGACCCATCATGTTCTTAGTAGGCTAATGTTGACTAATTTTTAATTCGGTTAAGCCCAACCGAAAGACACTAACGATAAATGTGACTTGCTTTGGCACGTGTATTATGTCGATAACTTCTTATATGAGAATTGCGTAAATGAGACACCCAATTAAATGCTTACACTTGACTCTCTTGTATTGACTTGGCATGACTATGATTTGATAATTACAATTGGGATTTCACTGTGGTGAACCAGCATAATATGGATGGCCGACTGCATTGGTGAATTAAGCTTGGGGTTTGGAATATTTAATCGGGCAGAATGTCCAGTCACGCATTATATGTTCACTGGAGTATATTGTAATATTGAAAATAGTTAGTTATAGCAGATGTGTGACAGTTTTGAACTGATTTCGTACAAATTAACGATTTAACTACCATTTAATTACTTACACTCTATTTTACAGATTTCGACCATCAGCATTCTTAAACTCTTCGCTTAGGTATCGTATACTTACTTTCTGCGCAGCTGAATTTGAGGGTATCCCAAAGGAGGACACCGTTCGTAAACAAAGTAATCTCACAAACCAGAGTAATTGTAATGTAGATATTTCCAATGAAACTGTATTTAGTAAAGTCAGATTAGAAAGAATGGTCAAACGGAGTGCACCTGACATCTACAGTATGAGACTAAAGTAAACATCTAGGGATGGACCGGGTACCCGGGGTAACCCGGCCGGGTAATACCGGGTACCGAGTACCCGGCCAAGACTACCCGGACCCGGCCGGGTAATTTTTTTTGGTGCAAGTGGGGTGTCTGTGGAAAGGTAGAGAAATGTAGATTTCAAAAACGGATGAGTTTTTAAGTTTATTTATTACCTGTTCTGCATGTCCTAAAAACAGTGTTTCCCTTGTAGTATGACTACTTTAAATGTTTAAGCACAGATTCCACCACATCTGATATTACAATTAGGTGATAAAATAATGAATAGAATGAATTACAATTCATTGCACAGCCTATTTCATTCTCTCTTCTTACTCTAATTGTTAAATTTGATGTGTTTTAGAAAAGTGGTGTAGAAAAATAAGCATTTCTCCATTAGACTGCAGTAGTCGATTCCTTTTTGCATCATCAATGTTTCCAGCTTCGGATAACAGTCTCTCGGTATAGACAGTACTAGCTGGAGCAGACGAGTACTTTTATGCCAGATTCGCCAAAGTCTGAAAGCTGTTCGATTTTCGACCCACCATTTGAAAAGATTTTTATTTCGATCAAGTAAAGGCATTGAAAGGGTGTATAAATATCCTAAATTTTTTTGTAATTAAAAAAAATTAGATTCTTTTTTATATAAATCAGATTTATATTGATTTTTTAGGAGCAATATAAATCATGATTATTTTTTATTTAAATCGTGATTTATTTTTATTTAAATCGTGATTTTTTTTTATTTAAATCAATCGATTCAAATCATTGATTTTCAGATTTTTCAGATTTCAATCAATTGATTCTTTTAAAAAAGTCTTTCAAAATTGATCCTTTACGTCATTTCTTAAAAAAATCAATTTCTGATTCAAATCAATTATCTTTTTTAAAAAGTCGATTGATTTAAATCTGATTTGAATGATGGATAGCCTAATCCTGCTTTACAACTTATTTCTGCGAGAAAATCCCAAAATGAACTCACGTGCTTGTTGCTGAACGGATTTATCTTTGGCTGCCGAATTACCCGTATTTTGAGGTAAAGCACTGGGCGGAGCATTGTAAATCGAGCAAATTGCTAAATCCTCCATTTCCCCTCAGATGGTCAATTGATAGAATCAGTAAAATTCAAGCTCAACTTTTATTGGGTATTACGCATTATAATGGTCTGTTACAACAACCGACATTCTGATATCAGTGAAATTAAGTTGCATCCCTTTTAAAAGTAAAATTAATTTACTTTACCGGCAACGTGATAGGTTTCATTCTGTCAATCCTCTCTTTGAGCTGTGCAGTGAGTAAGAGTATGGCGAGTCAAGTGACGTTTTTCGAACGCTTTCGCCGGCTTTCCATGACACCCCACTTGTACCAAAAAAATTTCCCGGCCGGGTACCCGTTACCCGGCCATCGACCGGGCCGGGTACCCGGTACCCGGTATTTGCCGGGTACCACTACCC
>JAQFYE010003739.1:0-14619 GCA_034694305.1 Protaphorura glebata
GTTTTCCCATTCACTCAGAATACTCTGGGACTGAATAGTGAGATAACGCAGAGAATGCAACGAAATGATTGAGAATGAATTTGAAGGGTAACCAATCCCTGTCACCTAAGGTACATGGTGGTCTATTCGAAATCAACAGCAAAGGAAAAAATGTAAATTATCAGTCTGTAAAGAATCGCAGGTTCACATCGGACTATAAATGAACATTTTTTTTTACTTGTAAGTTGTAATCCTTAAAACTTTGTTCAAAATTTACAGGGAAATTTAACTCAATATGGCTACCGTCAAAGCCCACAGCTCCCTCTGGTGCCAAACGACTGGAAAACTTATCAAATGAACACAACTTACGGGGATGACTTCGATGCTAAACGCTACCCGGACAGTTACACTTTGACTCGCTATGCAGCTCCCAAGTAATTCTTTTATATTTTGGTTTTAGTGGTCTCAGTACGAAATTTTTTTCGCAAAATATAAATTTGAAAAGCTTATTTTGAATTATTATTTATTTTTCAGGTGTGTTCGCAAGGAGGTCGATGACATGACCATGGTCCGAAAGCTTGGTACTTGCGAATGTTGTCGCTACTGGGGAATGAAAAATCCGAAGGACAATGATGCTGCCTTGTTTCCTTGTCATTGTCATTCTTTCATTCCAAATGTCCCAAGATTCCATCCAAGTTTGATCCCTGGACATACCATAATCCCAAAAGATCCAATCCAAACAGTTTTCCCTAATTCAAAAACTGTTCAAGATTCGCTGAAACGTCCTCCACACCCACGACCAATTCCAGGAGAACCGATTTTGGAGTCCGTGAACGCTGGATCTTGTGACACGAAGGCAGTTTGTGCAGAAGCTCGAGCACAAGAGGCTTGTTGCAATTAAATCATAAATCTCCGCCCAAAAACTCCACGCATGCGTATTACTAATACGCAGCGCAAATGTATGTATATCTTACAAAAATAAATAAATAAGAATTTTCCAGGATTATTAACTAAAAAAGTGTTTTTATTTTCATTTCTATTTTGGTCAAGTTCAGTGTAAAGTCGAAGAAACTCATGAGTAGTGTCCGGAAATTATCTTAAGCTTAGGAAACAACTTTTATTTACTGTTTGAGTAATCAAAGAAAGTAGGCGGTAAAATTCTGCTGTTCTTAACATAATAGTAACCAAACATCATACTACTTCTGCAATTAGATTTCAATTGACCCCGAGGTCACTGACCTTTAATCCAAACACATCTCTCATACTAATATCGAAGTCGGGAATAATATAGTATAACGTTTCGTAGTTCCGTTTAAGGGAAGTTTGATTATGGGGAAGTTGACAAAACCCAATTCTAGGATTTGATTTAAAGTGGAATCGTAATGGCAATATGGAGTGCTTTTCAGAATTCTTATCGGCTATTTCTTTTATTACTATAACAGTTACGATTTGTGGTAGGTAGACTATTTACAATTTTTGTAAAAAAAAATCTAATAATCAAAGTCATAGTCTGTGGGTAATTTTTTGACTTCATGCCGTTTGGATTCTTGTGGAGCTAATTGGGGTTTAGTTAACGGTAAAATACTGGCTGGTGGAAGTGAGGAATATTCAGACACTTCATGGTAAGCCATTTGTTGGTTGCGCGGGTCATCGGACTTGTACATGCATTCTTCTTTCTTCATTCCACGTGGATCCCGACAAACGTAGCAAGTCATGTCACCTTTTACGACTTTTTCACAACCATTTCTTTCTTTCTGACCGAATGCTGAGATGGCTTGCACTAAATGTTCTTGTCCTTCGTAAGGTTCATCGCCGCCATGTCCACCACCACCTCCTCCGCGTCCACCGCCACCACCGTAATATGGCCTCGGGGCCACGTTGTGTGATTGTTGTGTGTGTTGTCGTTCAGGGGAGTGTTGTCGTTCAGGTGAGTTTTGTCGCTCAGGAGTACTTTGCTGTCTATGTCTGTGATAGTAATTTGGCGAATATGGTGCATTTGGTGCGGGTCCTGGACTGGAACCGGATGCTAAACATGGACAAAAATTATAAGGAACGGTCCAGAATAAGGTAAATCGTCGACTTAAATATCTCCGAAACTTCCTACCGACCCCCACGGATAAGTCACGGAGCTCATCGCGATTTGGCAAGATTTTTGGTAAATTTCTAGGACAGAAACTTTTTTAACGACAACTCAGGGCATTGCATTCAATCTGCTCCAGAGGACACCAAATAAATGTGAATTATCCTGCACATTCCTTATGGCAAAACGTAAGCGATTCAATTTGGCTTCTTTTTTATATGAGGTAGTCATTGATCTCCTGAACAACTTTCGCGAAGGTCGGGCACCAAGTCCGACCGTTTGGCTGCTGTAGTACATGGGCCAAATGCACCTAATGACGTCATAGATACGTCACGGATTCCTATGACCAAAGTGAATCTCGTCCGTGTATTTCTAATGCCCAAACGGCTATAATTTTGTGATATTTTATCACAATTGCTTACGCATAATTGCTTTTAGATTACCTTCTGGGCGGAACGACGATGAGGCTGAGGGACCTGGAGTTGAGCCACTACCACCACCACCTGAGCCGAAGGCATCTGGGAAATATTTCTTAACGTAGTCCTCATATCCGATGTCAAAACCACCTGCATTGCCTGGGGCGAACTCATTTCTGTTATTACTTCCGGAGAATATCGGTCTATTGTTCGTATTTGAAGTTCCAAGTTGAACATCTGGATCGAACTCTTTTGGAATGGTAAAATCATAGTCGAAGCCTTGAGAATTTTGTCCTTGATCGCGTCCGAAATCAGATGGTGGGCCAAAGTCATACCCTCGAGTGGTGCCGCTTCCGCTACCGCTGCCCACTGCCGGGCGTCTTGAACTAGATTGTCCACTAGGACTGTAGTTAGGGACGTATCCCTGATTTTCTCCACTATTTCTGCCACGCCCACCTCCTTGGCCTTGACCTTCGTTTGACTGCCCTTCGTAGTAATCGAAGTCTTCGTTCTCGGATCCACCTTCACCGCCACCGCCACCACCATCGCTACCGTGGTCCCTATCACCGTTTCTGCCATCTTCCCCGTATCCTGAAGCATAACGGTCTCCCTCACTTTGTCTTTTCTCAACTTTCTTTGGAAGTGACTCGTTGGACGTAGATGTTTTAATAACGGTGGTCACGGAGGCCGACGTGACTAAGGCCGGCTGCCTCTTGAAACGGTCTCTGTTATTCCTATAAATTCGGAAAATTGTATTTTTTTTCACCTGTACAGGGTGTACCAACCAAAACATTTCCACGTTTCGAAAAATCGTACGTTAAAGCATTGGCAGCAATGACAAATTGATAATGAAATTTGAATTTACCCGCCGCGCCCGCCTTTCCCGTTATCGTTGAAAGAGGTGGAGCTTGAATGGAAATATGACCCTTGTTTCGGGTCCGCTTTTGAGTCATAAGAGCAACGTTCGGCATAACGTCCTTGCTCGTCCTCACAAACGTAACAGGTCATGGGCTTCTTCTGACGTTTGTTGCCGCCCCCTCTACCTCCTCTTCCAGATTGTCGCTTGTATCGAGAACTGTACGTTGATGGGTCATAATTTGGTACTGGTTCATTCGGATCGGCGTAGGAATTATAATCTTCTTCAGTGTCTACTTGCTTCTCAACCTGCACGAACAAAGGTACCAAAAATAAATGAAGATGGCACATAAACTGGAGACTTAGGACCAGCGTACTTAAAAAGTTTTGAGCCACCTAATATTGAACTACGTACCTTTTTGCACTTATTCTTCCCTGACGCTGATGACTCCGCCCCTTTGGGTTTACCTCGAGACGCTTGTGGTGAGTGCGCAGTCTCCTGAACGGTTGGAGAATATGATTCGCGGTTACCCTCATCCTGAGATTCACCGCCACCTGACGGCCCATAACTAGCGTCATCTTCGTTTATCTTGTATCTTCTTGGCGGAGGAGCTGGGCCACGGGGAGATTCATCTCGGTCTCCATTGTAGTAATTGCTGTCATCGTAAGGGTCTTGTTGGCGTTGACGAGGTTGGTTATTCCGACTGTCAACTTGGCGATAACTGGAGCGATACCTTTCGTCGGGACTCGATGGCCCTGATTGCTGTCCGCGATAATCATCCTCGTCCTGGCGGCCGCTGTACGTGAAAGATGGGAAGGCTTGGGTTTGTGACCCCTTCGATCCCTCTGCTCCGACATTTTCGCCCTGGGAATGAAATCAGCAAAGGCCAATTAGTCATGTTATAATTACTAGTACTTCGCTTACATTTAAATCCTACTCTCTCTACGTCACGAAAACTCCTTTAGTCGAACTCTAGTGTGTGCTTAAGTTGAATGTCTCACCTTGTAGCTCAGGAAATCATTGGGTCGGAACCCGTCGGCTGTTTCCGTTGAGTCAAAGAGACTTCTGAATTGAACGTTGGGGTCAACGAACCCTTCATCAGTATTGTCATTATGTTTTTTAGATTTCTGTAGAGTAAAGACGTTACAGCGGTGATAATTCATTCAGAACTAAGATATATCATAGCACCACGAACAAAAAATGGCTTGATTGAAAAGAACCAGATAGGAGAGTATCAGATAAAATATTCAACATATCCGATTCGATATTAAATTATCAGATCAAGTCCTCCTTAAATTCATTGCTTACCTGGTTTGAAGCCGAAGACGACAAGGATCCAAAATCAGGTTCGGAGAAAGAATTGCGTCTTGAGTTATCTCCAAAAAATCCAGCGAATGCGTCCTTTGACTTTGACTCGGAAGTGAATGGACTATTTATTCCAGAGGAACCGCCTCCGCTTTTCCGGGCAACGTCGGACAGGAATGAGTTGAAATCAATGGGTTCAACGAACCCAGAATTTTCAGGCTTATCCTCCCTACCGCTAGGGCTGCTGAGGATATCAGCACCAGATGGCCCTGTTGGGTCGTAGTCGTAAGCTGTCGGTGGTCTATAAGTGGCCGCATTTGGGCTCTCTTGTTGTCTAGCGGCGTCAGCAGTGTAAACTACTGTTGGGGTTGGGTGCTGAAGTTTTGATGGGGTCGACGATGTGGTTCTCAATGAACTCACAAGAATTGGGAAGAACAATAACTGAAAAAAATTTATGTAAGGTCAAGTTTAGATTTCAAACGACATATAATACTAATACTAATATTAAGGATGAGAATTATTTGTTGTTGTAATAAATTGTCCTTATAAAGGTTTGATGACAAAATTTTCATGGAATTCTAGTACCACCTGTGTCGGCCGTGACGTTGTGGCGTATGACTACGTGTATCCGGTGAAGTCGAAAGACATAAAAGAAAAATAACATTCACTTATGATTACGGAATTTTTGGGTCCCAGAATTAAGTGTCATTTTAAATGAAAATTTCCTAAATTAGCGCTACAGTTTGTGTCACGATTTTGAAGTACTGTGCCGAGAATAACACAGAGGTTAGACCGCAAAGTACAAGTTTGCAAAATGTAAACTACTTATTTGAAGCCGTCAGAAGGAAAAAAAAACAATAAATGAGCAAACCTTCAAGAATTTTGCAGGTAAAAAGCCACAAAGTTAAAGTTATGACTCAGAGCCAAGATTTATTGACACAGACAGTGAACTTGTAACCAGAAATAAATGCAATAACAGAAAATGAATAAAAAAACACAATAATACAGGCACGCAATTTCAACCGCAAGGAATTATTTTTTGCGCGTACGTACGTATTGTATTTTCGATTGACACCTTCAATTTATTTTGTCTTATCGCGAATAAATGCATTCCGACAGGTTGTCACTCAATATTAAGCAATACACAGTATTCTGAGACACTCGAGTCGCCTTAATGGTCTCTTAAACGGTTTTGTGCTCTATTTTATTTGTTTGTTTATTTATGGAATACACTCAATGCAATTTGCAAAAGACAACCACACATTCAACTTTTGATGCAAGACGTAAATTTCTAACGCCAGTCATCAATCGAATGTTGCACAAAATAGTGGATTTCAAATGACAAAGGCCTTACCAGTATTGCGCCCTAGCTTACATAAATCTAAAACCGATTTTTTAATAGCAATTTACACATTTATTAACATTCGATGGTAATCGATGGAAAATATGACTGCCTATTCTGCCTTTAGTGCAGAGATTTGATTGCTTTGGTTTAGAGTCGAGTCAGCGATGGTACCCCTAGTAGTAGAGGAGTCTTTAAGGTAATCATGTCCTAGGAAACATTGATATGACGAATTGACACAAATTTAGACTTCTATTTCGAAATGTTAAGCTTGGGCCCAAAAAGTGATGTGCGATAGGTAAAGTCTGAGTCTCGTCTGCATATTTTTTTGTTGCACAACAGAAGGAATATTCAGATAATTTGCCAATGTTTTATTTTACACAATCACCCTCATTGTTTTTTATAGTAGTAGGCAGGTAACAATGTAAAGATTGACAAGGATTTTAGGTTGTTAGAAATTTTGCCTTCAATTTCGTCGGTTTGTGGTTGAGTAGTCGTCAGTGGAGTCAGGATCCCAGTTACGCAAAGTCATAGTTAGTAGTAAAAATTGACTGAGTGACTTTCATTCCATGTCCATATGATTGTTCAGGTCCATTTGAGATGGAAAGGAAAGGAAGCACACGTCTGTGACTCTTTAAATTGAAGTTTCAATGAAACTGAGTCTGAATCTGATTTCAATTTCAATTCAAACTCATGCATAGTTCCATGGGAAAAGTGCAATGCAATATGTAATATCCAATCTGCAATTATGGGAGGACGTATGCTAAAAATTGGAAGAATTGTACACGTTGATGATCGATTTGATTTTGAGTAGGTAGTAATTGTAAGTCCAATACAGCACGCAAGGACTTAATTGGAACATCAAAGTGGCCAATTTGGGGGGTCATACTGTTTAAAAGTGTTGTCAATTTATATTTTGTGCCAAAAATATTACTTTTATTGTTTTATTCCTTTCTTTGTAAGTTTGATAAATAAGAACCTCATTAATTGACAAAAATAGTGAAACGCCCGCAAATTACTGGTTAATATTGTTAAAAAACTAAAAATTAAAAATTAACCAGCTCTTCCGAAATCTTGAGTATGTTACAACTATTTCCGTCTGTAGTCTTAGGATTTCATTTAACCTATGGATGTACCTCTAGTAGTAGGAGGAACGCTAGTGACTCAATTTGAAACGTTTACTCAAACTATGTCTGTCGGAATAATCGGACCCCCGATATAGCAAGGCACGCACTAATCAATTGTGGTAAATTTTCATCGCGATCTATAAAACTTCTGATCTTCTATTGAAGACAAAACCAAATGACTCGTGAGGATTATCGGAAAGAGAACGATTAAATTCGAAATGATTGTCAAACCGCAAGCCCACTCTAAAGTTGGTGTCCTGGGAACTCGGCTAAAATAACCACTATGACTAGACTACGCACACTAAAAATAAAAATGTCCCACGCAGTGATTCCCTGAGCTTTTGCTTTTACTAGGATTTCACTCTCCCGTTCTGGCTCACTGCAAATGTGTCAGTGAGTCAAAAAAAAATTTGCATCACAAATTGTAAATTATTCCATCCCATCGATTACTACGCATTGACTCAGGTGGCTGAGTTTTGAGTCGACTTAAATTGTCCGCGTCAAGGGAGTTTAGTACTTAGGACAGCTATACGTCACGTCATCCTGTATCCTTTAAAATGGAAATTTAATCTCTGCCAAATTTAATGATACTAAAATTTGCCCATGTAATGTAATGTATCCATTGTATCGTCAGAAGAAAATGAAAGTTTCGAACTATTCTATCTGAACTAAAATTAACGCGCAGCGCATCAGTCACCTATGGCCTTGGAATATCAAAGCCCCTTCCGGACCACTTTCAGCCTAGTATTATCATACGGGGTGGTTCATACGTTTCTTTTGCCTTCACAAAAAATTGGGATTCCGGAAAATGTGAAATACGCTTTTCAGGCTCAATTTCTTCAAGATCTCTCCCATCTCTCCTGGGTTAACTCAATTTGAGCTCAAAATTTCCGTGTGTCGTGCGATTCGCACTTAAATTGTCTTAAGAAACACTACAGACTATCTATCATGAGTTGTGGGATGACAGCATCCAGATATCACACATTTTGAGTCAAATGATGGTTTATTGTCTATTTTTAAGGTAGATAAAGCCATAAAACCTGTTATGCTAGCATATAATTCACTCCATTTTGACGAATGCATTACTACGCCGTCACCACACGATACGCGCAATTGATGTCGTTTAACCATGATTGGACATCCTCGTGGTTCCCGAATTTCCTACCCAATCAAGTCGTCTTAAATATCATCTTAAATAGGTACTGTGCAAATTATGGCATATATATTGTCATTGTGTATTTTCAAGAGAAATCTTCATTGGAAGAAATTAAAACTTTACAAGTTACGATTGTCGACAAGCAGATCTTAAATTTGACAGGCAACCGCTGTGTGTGTGATTGTTACGGCTACGGCGGCTAAGTCAAATTTAGTTGGCCACAAAAGTCTTGCTGATGAAATATAATATTTCATGGTGATTATGATTTGAGAGTTCATACGGAAATGGAATACTCAAATAAGGTCAGACAGACAGAACAGAGTGGAATAAGGAATGGGTGGAAATTAAATTGCAATTGCTGCAACTCTTCTGAGGCTTCCGCAATTAGGATTTACTGGTTTTTGGTCGCAACAAAGCGAAGCGCTAAATATGATTCTTCCTTACAACTAACTGAATGCTGCAGTTTTGAAGAAATGTGAAAATAATTCAGCGGAAAGCTTGACAAATTCAGTTGGTTGGTAAGGTACTACTGCCAACTGCATGCACTCGGAAAATGATCTCATTCGTCACTCAATTTTTTATCAAGGATTTTACATCAGTAGCATGTGCATCTGTCAAATTCTACCAGAACTATATAAATTGGGTAAAAAAATTCTGTGCTTCTAATTTTTTTGTGCTGTATTCTGATTAGTGTTGAATCTTCAATCAATTTGAACCAAATCGACAACCCTCATTTTGATTCACTATGCAATAAATTATCGAATTCAAGCGATACTACAGTCGACACATAAATCACGTGTTCTTGATACATTTACCGTACAGAATGTCCAAAAATACTCATGGTCAACCGGTCACCCTTGTATGCCTGGAATTGAGGTTGTAAGCCTGTAGGTCTGATTGGTGCCTTGTCGCCAAAAATTAAAATCTTCTGCAATTATTGTCACGTGTGTCCACAATGTAAGATAATCAACTAGCACACCGCGGTATGCTCGAATGAATTTCGGTAAAACAGGTTAATTGACATTTTTCTCTTAATTTCCATAAAGTGAAGTTCGACTATGCCCATTTCTGTCCGATATGTCAATATCAGCGTGACCGGAATGCCTTAAAGTAAATATTACGAAAATAGAATTCCAGACTCTTTTCCGATACTGAAAAAGCTATATTTTAAAATTTCTGTCGTATACTTGCATTTTTCAAATTCCTTTAAGCGAAATTGCTTAAGAACTAATTCGAAATATCCAATTGCCATTACGGTAATAATTTGCGCGATTAAATTAATACCAAAAATATTAAGCCTTATATCCGTGAGCATAACTAAGTAGTATTGGTTATCTTCAACTGCGCTACGCCATAGCGTCGGCTACGAGTCAACATTAATCTGAATTTAAAACAATCGTGGGATCGCAAATCAACACACTTGAAAAAATACATAAGTAGTATGAGATTTAACAAAAATGATATACTCACCTTTAAAAACATGACTAAAATAATAATGCACAATAAAACCAAGATCCAAAAACAATTCCAAACGATTTCCGAACTAGAACATATCCGAACAAGGTCTTTTCCGCACTAAAATCCAATTCCACTAAACGCTGATAGTCAGTTTCACTGTTCAACAACCAACGAAATCCAAGTGATGCCCATGTTTCTTTAAGTAAACTTTTTATCACCAGAGCGATATGACAGAAAAAAGATGTGCTTGATCTCTTTGTCTCTTGGCGTCTGTTTGCGTTCGATGATGAGATGTCGCTTGAAATAGTCAGTCGAGAGTGTGAAGAATGGGCCTTTTTATTCAACTGCACTTTCGTTAGGGGAAGGGTTTCATCTCACAAGGAAACCATTGTTCACGTAAAGGCCAAATTGACTAAGAAATTAGTATGAGAGTTCAGATTTAGCGTCCTGAGAACAACTGCCAGAGAAAATTATATTTCACTGCCAGAAATTTTTGAAATCATTCAGTCAAGAACAAAAATACACAAAATCTATTCATGTCTAGTAATTTGGATTGAAACACAAACAGCCATTAATGGAAATGGAGGTACCCCTAGTAATAGGTAAGCACTTCAGCCCAGCCGCTGGAACCTTCAAATGCAGAAACTCAATTGAAATAAAATTTGCTTAAAATCTCCATACATTGTGTGGTAGAACGATTGAACCATCACAAAAACGAATAGGCAACTGTGCTGGGTGTACAACTTAGACTGCAAAAATCATATTAATATTATACAATAGACGAAATTTATTTCTGGTCTGAATACTTGAAATATGGCCCACTTATTTATAGCAGTTGATTCTGAAAAGTTAACAAAATAAAAAAGACTAGTGACTATATATAATTAACCGTAAAAGCTGATTTGAATTTTACATGAAAAGACGTTTCCTTGAGTGAAGTATTTTTTATTTGAGTAAAACATGAGTTCAGCTCTGCCTGACACTCTCACGCTTTCTTCCCAATTAAACACGGACTCATCCAGGTATTGAATTGGTTAACTCACCACAGCAGTTCAAAACAATTTCATTGCCAATATGTCAAAAATGTCTCTCATTATTGAAAGAGATAAAAATTGAAGCGAGTGAGAATTAAATTGAATTTGCTCATGTCATGCTAAATTTATAACATTAGTGCCCCTCTGTAATTCAATTCAGAACACAGTTCAAGTTAAGAAATTTTTAAGCAACTAGGGAAACTTTAAGTTTGCAAATTCTTTGTCAGCTTTCGACAACTTGTATAACTTGTACAACTAGCAAAAAACTTAGGCAATAAAATCACCTGTGGCTTCGATTATACATAGAATCTTGTAAACTTATGTAAAACCGTGTGAATTTTTAATTTTGACTCCTGTCGATTTCATCTTTTGAAGGCGCTTGTGCAATCCTCCGTACATCCTTGGTTTAGTAAAAATCCAATCGTTCGAGTTCATAATTCTCTGAATCCGTAAACTAAAATTACTCGCCCCTCCCTTTTCTCGTGCATTTGCATTCCTAATTCTAATGTCATTTAGTTGAGCGCACAGCTTCAATTAAGAAATGTTCTGAATTTTACGTTCAAGTCATGGGTAATATCATAATTCAATAAATTATGGAACCGTTAATTTCAGGTAATTTTTAGTTCACCAATAGCGCACGGTATCAAAACTTAAAATGTAACAAAATTTGCAGGTGTTGGATCCAAAGGTCTCAGCGGTTAAGAACGAAATTAAGGGGAAGCGAGCGCGAGCGTAAACAGTACATCTTCCAAAATATACATAATGGCATGGGGATGGAGGAATTATGGGAGGCAATTTCTGGAGAAAGTGTGTGCTAATATGGACAAAAATGTTTAACGAATTAAACCTTTCGTATTTTTCAAGAATTCATCTGTAAACTATGAGAAAAGAATATTAATTCATAGGCATTTTATCTCGTACTTATTAACCACCGTGTTTTAAAGTATTTAATTTAACCATCGCTTAAGCTAATAGCAACCACAAGTTCTCCAACACGATACAACTCGGGCAACTGTGGTTGTTGAACAGAAATCACTGCTTGGTTTCAAAAATTCATTGAGCGTGTGGTAAGGTCCTTTGAAATTAATCATTGTACTTGCACCCTGGTATACTCTAATATATTGACATGCTTTTTAAATATTAAGGTTGTACAATTCACCAATTCGATGTAAATCACGCTTCCCTTACACACGGCATAGGAAGACGAAGAATACAAAGCATTCTTTTTAACGTCTCTCGTAGTGAAATGTTGAGAGCGTTTAGCACTAAGCGTATTATGGATACTGAAAAATGATATTGGCATTTCCTCGAAGAAAGCGGATAAACTGTATTATCATTTCTTAGCTTGTCAAAAAGGATGCGTATTCAGTCTGGATTTATTACAAATTATTATCCTAATCGGACATATTAGTATTTAGTCTGACACGCCGCTCGGACCCAAAGAATTCAACGAGTGAAAAGGTCATTTCATTTTAAGTAAGTGTTGACTCGGTATTTTCTGTAAATCAGTGCAAAGCAAGATCTGTAATATACGAGACTGCTGCAATCATAAATTAATTCTATTGTAATTTTTATAAAAATTTCTAAAAAATCCGGAAGTCGTTAGTTTTACATTTTGACAAAAGCATTCCTAGTATTATTGGTTGTTGCTTTTGTATGCGTAAATACGTATTTAAGTGAATAATGATGCATGAAAGAAATTCATTTAAGATTGCATTAAGAATATTTTGTATTCGTATGTTTATCACTTCGTCAATTTGACATTTGATTTAATATGCCAGTTTATTTCACGTCGCGGCAGTTTAGTTTTCAGGATATCCCCGCAGTTACAGTGGATGGAATGTCACCCATATTTAAGCAGAGAAACTGTGGGAAGAAATCAGACTCTGACAATTTGACGATAATTTTACAACTTTGAAGTAATTCATGGTAATTGGATCTGAATTACACGTTTACGCAACCACGAGGGCTGATCAGTACGTATTGACATTTTTTACTTGACGTTATTCCCAAATATCAAACATGCATTGTTGGAATCCCTCGAGTTATTATAAAACACCACGCTAATTTTCATAACGTTTCATCGATTGGTTCAATCAGGACTGAACTTCTATTCTCCAATCTATTTTTGGGAATGCTTAAAGTCAAAAGAGCAAAGGTCGATGATGAACTTTTATTTTTATATTATTGCATGATTCATGATTTGTTGAATTTCTACGATAGATGTACTTAATCTATTTTACAAGCTAGCGTGTAGTTGAGTTTAAGCATGGTAGAATCTTGTTAAAGATGTCACCTTCCGGTCGACCAATTTCTGTGAATACTGAGAAGATTTGTGCGATTGCGTAGAAAATAGTTGAATGTGATCGACCGTAGAAACTTACGGAAATAGCTGGTTGCCTGGGCTTGTCGTGCAGTGTAGTTCCAGATATTATGTTTATGTGTCCATGCTGCTGACGGGCTGAACGGCTAATCAAAAGCCAAATGGGTGACAGTCCAGTATACAAAATTACAAAGCGTCTCCACGTCTCCAGCACTTTTTCACTGAAAATTTTAGGACTAGGAACACAAATCAAATTAGCAATTCCACTTCGCATTTCTTAATGGATCCATCCTGAAAATTTGAGCTTAAGCATTATAATTATTATTATTATTATTATTTGGTAATCTATAATGAACCAGATACCACACATTTTCATCGAATTTTATTCTGCTATAATTTACACCGGATAACTTTTTAAATGTTCGTCACAACTTTTACATTTATTTTCCAAAATCTTTTTTACACGACCAAATGAATTAGTCGTAACAACTTTTTCCAAATTCGTACCACCTTTAATATTATTTCTACAACTTGTAAAAATAACTCTTCTTAATCTAATCTCTTCATTTTATTTCCGTAAAGTATCCTGTTTTTACTGTTGAGCTGATTGCACCGACAAGAAATTGCTTTTTGTAATTCAAATTTCGACATAAAAAATTAGTTCCCAGGAAAAGTACTTGTAATGTGGTGTAATGTGGTGAAATGAATTTGTTATCTTTTGTGAAACTACGGAGATCAGCTGGGCCAGACCAGTAAATTATTTTATACGTTCACCAAATAAAGCATTTGACAGAAATTGTTCTCACATTATTTTAAGCACATAGCTTCATTATTACTTCGTTTTGCTTCACATCTGTTTCCGAATTTGTGCCGATGGTGTTCAAGTTTAATCCTTCCAGTACCAGCCACAGGCTTGTTTGATTACAAAGTTCTCAAGTAATTTGCAATATTCACAGTTTGGTCAGTGTATTAACTATAATGATTCAAAAAATTTGGATTTGATGGGACTAAACTGCCCAAAAGTATTTTCGTAGAAATAATGAGTTAAAAAGCAATTTACGCTTGACCTTGGTTTGAGTATTTACGAAAAATAAAGGTTTGACGCGGTAAACCGTCAGCTCTCATTGTCTTAACAAAGGAATATAGTATCTACTTAATTCTTAAGTTCGAGGAATTATTTCATTAATTAGATGGCATACGTGCGTCAATTTACATTGGAAAGATTCGTTAATCTGAAAACACGTTGACCAGCTATAAATCTGGAATTACGACTCTACTCACACCTCGCACATACCATACTTGTATTTCCTGATTGTTCATTAAATAAAAATAAACTTTTCAGACTAAACCTCCTTTGCAGCTAAAAAACATTTTAATAACAAAAATATTCAAAACTTTACAACTATGATATATACATTTGTAACTGTGGAGTATTATTCTCCATTATTGTTATTTTCGTTTCTAATGCTTAACCTAAGATTAATATTCCGTTTCGCAAAGGCGATCGGTGAAAAATAATCAAATTCAGTCGGTGGAGAATTAG
>JAQFYE010003740.1:0-14618 GCA_034694305.1 Protaphorura glebata
AGGTCACGTAAGGTCATATGGGTAACCCCGCCAACACAGCCCGGAAGTTCCAAATTTTGGATATGTTGTAACCCAGTTGGTACTGACCGAGTTAACATTGGTCACTACCATGACATGTGAAGTGAACACCGGTGTTCACTTCTCTTACTTTTACACTTTCTTTCTTTTTAGTCGCTTCCAGAACACTCACCTTATATTCCAGTGTAATTGTTACTTTGCGAGAAATATTATAAAAGGACTCGAAGCTAGTAAACTACAATAACAACAACTTTCTTATTTTCATATATCTTTCTCCATGCTGAGTTCTGTTATTCAAATAAGCTGAGGATCTTGGGATACGTTCTTTCAAGGCCAGAAGTAGAATTTTTAGACTAGAAAACCTTCCTGCAATGGTTAGGAATCATTGTAACAGCAACTATCGCTAGACTCAAGATGCTGAACAAACGTTGAGTTGTCTTACGTCTTTCCTTAGCTTTACCTCAAATGCGCCTTAACAAACGTAAATCGTGCTAACTTACTGTAAAAGTTCTCTAATTTGGCCTAATTTAGTTTTGTATGTAGCAAATTGCAATTGATTGTGTGTAGTATTTGTCTTACTTGCCTCAATCACACCATTTGCAGTTTTCAAATATAAATGGCTAGTCGACTAAATTACTTATTCAATTGTGCAATTGACTAAATTATATACACTTGACACAATTTCTACATTCGTTTATTCTCCCATTTGCTGATTTGAGTCCCTAAACTTTATCCTTCGTATATTATTCCTTAGGTTGGAGATGTGAATGAGTTTCCTCCGATCTTCCCTGTATCGGAATATCGCATAACAATTCCGAGTGAACGACTTCGATCTAAACTTCCGATATTTCAGGTAAATTTTTTTCCGTCGGACTAGAATTAGTAAATGACAATGCCATTATTTCAGGAAAACTTTATTCATTTCTTTCTTTAGATTGTTGCCATCGATGCCGACACTGAGTTTGCCATTCGGTACTCCTTTGTCGATGCCCCATCCTCGAATTCTACCAGGAATAAAGATTCAAGTTACTTTGAAATTAACGTTGAGACTGGAGAAATTCGTTTGAAAATGACAGATGATAGTCTGTCAGCGTTTGACAAGGGTGTAATCTTCCAGTTGTGGGCACGTGCGACTGACGAAGGAGGATTACATTCTCATGTTCCTATCACCGTTGTTGTTCTTCCTGTCGGTGAATCAACTCCAGAAATTCAACCTCAAAATGCTACTTTCTTTGTAAAAGAGGACGCTTCCGTCGGATCTATAGTCACCACTTTCCGAGTAACGAATATCCATCATCCACGCTTTCGTGTTGTCAGTTCAAATGATGACTATTTTCAAGTTGACCAAAATGGAAACTTGCTTGTGAGTGCAAGATTAGATCATGAGGATGAAGATAAACATACGGTTAGTGCAACTTTCATTTTTATTGCATTAAAGTGAGAAATTATTGGCATAATATTGATTTAATATTATTGACTTAGGTCGTCATTTGGGCTGAAAGTGCTAACGGTGAGAACGTCGCCACATCTCAAGTTACGATAAGGTAGATCATTCTTTCTAATGCTAATGTTTGTTGAATAATTTGCGCGACTTTCCTATAATATGACCATTTGAATGACATTTGCTTAGGGTATTGGATGTGAACGACTGTGTTCCGACTTTTAATTCTCCGGAATATCAAATCAGCGTGGCAGAGGACTTCCCAGAAGGTTCTCTTGTTTTCACAGGTAGGACTTCATATAAAACGTTTTCATTGTGTCAAAGCTTTCTGGGTAATGCGAGACTGCTTGTATTGTTTTACAGTACATGCGACGGACCCGGATAGGTCTGGGAATGTCAAGGAGAGGTACACTTTATCACCAAATGACCCTCCATCAAATATGTATCATTTTGCCGTAAATCAAGAGCATGGTTGGATAACGCTCATCAATAAACTTGACTATGAAACCAGCACAAGTCATATTCTGCATGTAATCGCTACTGACAGTGAGAAACCATACATGATGAGCACGGCTACTGTCACCATCAAGGTACAGATGAATCAAACCTTTGACTTGGTTTATGCTTATTTTTAAGACGGAGTGTTGAGTTTTTTGGCAGGCAATTTCTGAAAAACTAAAACCCATAGAGTGGCGATGATTGGTGTTCTGGATTCCTCTAACGAATCCTGAGGCCTTGTTGTTTAAAAACTGTCGAAAATGTGGTCTAGAAAAATAATATTAATTATTTTCCAAAATGAAAAATTCTCATGTAGTTGCATTAGTGACAAAATTCAAGTGAGATTTTAAAATACTCAACGTAAGAATTTTTTTGAAATTCCAAGAACAAGGCCTCTGTGAACTAACCTGCTAGAGAATGATCATCACCGGTGGTCAATTTTTTTTTCAGAATTCTTTATTTTGGCTGCCGAAAAAAAAATTCTGCACTTTCTCCTTGTCTCCCATGTATTTCACAATTTGTTTTTTGGTTGTTTACATTTGACCGTTCATGCCGGTCAATGTAAAGTTTTGACCAAACTATCGCCGTTCCTCCGACACCGAAAAAGTTTGGTCAAAACGGTCTTCTCTGCCTCTTAAGTGTGTCTGTACTATTTTCAGGTATTGAACTCGAATGACAATGGACCCATATTTGATACCAACCATTATTTCGCTGAAAGTAAGTCTTTTGGGATCCTGTGTTTTGCTCGATACGATTACTGTGTGTGAAAATTTCTAAATTGTGAGCTTTCTCCTACTTTCGTGACATATCTGTTTATTCATTGTAGTACGAGAAGATGTTGCTGAGGGTACACTTGTCACAAAAGTACATGCCTGCGATAAGGATGGAGGAACTGATGACCACAGTATAACACCAAATTATTTATCTTATTACATTGTCAAAGGCAATGATGGAGGCTATTTTAAGGTACTTCTAATTGTATCGAAAAGAATTTATCACTTCCATTGTTAAAAGGTTTATTGAAGTTAAATACAACTAACTTTTCAGATAAATGATGACGGAGAAATTGCAACAGTTCGTCCTCTGGATTGTGAAACACAACATATTTATAAATTACAATTGATTGCTACGGATGGCCGTCATTTAGATAAGGCAAATGTAACAGTCAATGTAAGTTCGTTTTTCGACTCGAATTTTATTTTATTAACTTGTATAAAACTTATGTATTATTTTTGTTTCTTGCAGATTTTGGATGTCAATGGTAAATAGCTTTGCTTGAAAATTTGATTCAACCTTTACAAATTAATCTCACAATAACATATTACTTATTATATGCATTTTACTCAGATAATGGACCGGTGTGCCCAATTCCAGAATATTACAATGAATTAATTGAGTCTGTTCCCGGTGGAACTTATGTAACCAGCATTGAAGCCCATGACCCTGACTTCAGTAAGATTTCGAAATAATCAAAATGACTGTTGAAAGAAAGATTCAATTGTAAGCTGGGATCATTCAAATAGGTGCAACCGGCTTGTTGTTTTCCTTCTCTGGAATTGGAGCTGATGATTTCAAAATTGATCCGGACTCGGGCATAATTTCTGTCCACGCACCTCTCGATAGGGAGAATAAATTATCATTTTATAATTTAATTGTTCACGTTCAGGATAGGGAATCTCACAACGAGTGTACATGCACATTAAGAATATCCATTTCCGACACGAACGACAATCCTCCGCGGTAATTTGGTATTCTATATGTAAATCAATTTTGTAGACTAGAATAGAAGTTTGTTGTGCTTCTTCTAAAGACCGTAGCCCACAAACACAGTGGAAGAAATAATTAATTTTGTACAAACGAACAGATTTTCTGAAGACTCATATGGATTTGCTGTGAAAGAGGATGCGCCGATACGAGCCCTAGTGGGAAAAGTGAATGCCATTGATGAGGACTCTGGGGTAAATCGAAAAGTCCGGTACGAACTTTTGTCGACTGTAACAAACCTGGAGGCTATCAGTGGCCAATTTATAGTTGATGCTTCAAGTGGAGTAATCTCATTGTTAAGACCGCTGGACAGAGAAATGGTGTCCGAATACAATCTTTCCGTTAAGGTAAACCTAGAGAGCCAATGTTTTTCAAAAACGTTATCTTTCAGTTTACTCCATGAGAGTGTAAAAAATCCTTAATTTTTGTATTAGGCAACTGATGGCGGTAATCCACCCATTATGGCCATTGTTACGGTTACTGTATCGGTAAGTCTTACGAGAGAATCACAAAACGATATTATGAGGACTCTCATATTTGCGTCACGCATATTCTAAATTCCTTTTCTATTTATTTTTCAGGTAATGGATGTTAATGGTAAATATAAAAGGGGTTGTAAATACAATTAAATAATATTAGAATTTGCTTAATAATGCTTTCACTTTCAGACAACCCTCCGGAATTTGCCTTCAAGATTTATTCTACTTCTATTTCTGAGGTTAAAAATTAACACTGTTACGGATCTCCTTTTCATATTTATGAGTTGATAATAACGAGGTATTGAAATATTAGATGGCTTCTCCCTTGACTGAAGTGACTCGAGTTTTAGCCACATCTAAAGATGACGGGGTGAATGCAGACATTACCTACGATATTGTTGGGGGAAATGGATACAATCATTTTGGGATGCATCAGAAGACTGGAGTCATATTTGTGAATGCTACTTTGGACTTTGAGAGAGTCCGAGAGTATGTTTTGACAATTAGAGCTCGTGACGGTGGACAACCACCACTAGCTGCTCAATGTTCAGGTAATGATAGCTTCTAGAATCCAGATACATTAGCAATCACAATTAGTTTGTATTTACAAATATTCTAATCCATTACATTTTGAAATAGTGAATATATCCATTCTGGATTCGAATGATAATACCCCGATGTTTCCCCAAAATTCTTACTCTATTCAAATTCCAGAGGATACTCCAGTGTCTACATCCGTTATAAAGGCTAGTATTTTAATTATTATTTTGGTTACACACGGAAGATTTCATAGCATATTACATCAATCTCGTTTCACCCACATTATAAATTAACGAAATGCAAAAAGTTCGTACGTTCGTAATAGCCTGGTTGTTTCCTTCGTTTTCAAGAATTGCTTCTACGTTTCTTCCAAAGCAGTCAAACATACATGTATGCAATTTGATTTTCTTAACATGGAAACACAAAATGATCTGGTTAATAACTTACCTAACCGTTTTTCATATTCTCCTAATACATTTTTACGAGTTATTTCAGAATGAGTGTGATAATACATTTGTTCTATACATGAATATAAATCTATACCTAAACCCAAAAAAAAAATCGATAAACAACCGCTTTGTTAGACTCAATCACCAATCACCTCGTTTAAGCTTAGAATGTATAATTTTGATATTCTCGATCGTTGTGGTCAAAACAAGCTGATCAAATTATTGGGGTTCAATTGGGTATTGTGTCAGCGTTAAAGCTAATGACTTTAATAAAAACATATCCAATCCAATAGCACACAAAAATGCACTTCATTAACTGATTCATTTAAACTGAATAACAGGTTACAGCCGCTGATTTGGACAGTGGTCTAAATTCAAAGCTGGTGTATCAAATTGGCAGTGGTGATAGAATGAACAGTTTCAAGATTGATTCATCCACAGGAGTTATTTCGGTTGCGTCCGTACTTGACCGCGAAATGGTAGGCCCTTTTTTTTCATTTAACTAATGGTTTTTTTTCTTTACCTTTGGCAATTCTCTGTGCATTTTTTTTATCCCTTAACAGATTCCTTACTATACATTAGAGGTGTGGGCAATGGATCACGGTGTTCCTGTCTTATCTACATCATGTCTTGTAGAAGTCTCGCTATTAGACCAGAACGGTACGAAAACGACTTAAGAGTCAAAATAAGTTTTGAGCGATTTGTATTTTGTAGATATTGAGCTTCTTTTGAATTGAGATATCATGTAACATGAACTACATACGTCGCAGGGGCTACTAATTCAATTATTAGAATTAATGGACAATGTAATAAATCGTAATTTTTTTTTAAATTTGAATAGATAATCCACCGATTTTTACAAAAGAAAACTATACTGCAGTTGTTCAAGTAAGCCCTTCAACCGTGTATTATTTAATTCTTGTTTTAGTGAGGTCTGGTTCTGAAATTGATTTTATACGGATTTACAGGAGGATCGAATTATTGGTTTTGCCGTTCTTTCGTTTGAAGTTAGTGATGTTGACGCTCCGCCAAATGGTGGCCCATTCAGCTGGGACTTGCGAGATCTTGAAAGCCCAAAGGGAACACCACTTCCGTTTACCGTTTCTGACGTTCCTTGCTCGAGCCCCAATTCAAAACAATATTACCCGGATACTGTTGTAGAATCCGGTCTTTCTGTAAAGGTTGTCTGATTTCCTCTTTAAAATGCCGTAAATATGTCTAGACACAATCAGCAACACTTTCTGGTGTGATAACAAATACTTCATGTTCCAGGTTAAAAGCACCGCTGACAACGTGGCCCATCCTGAATGTGACAATAGAACACATGGAACGTTAAACGTCGCCGGCAAATTAAATTACCAGCGAAAAAATCTTTACCGGCTACAGGTTAGTTTTATCTAGAGATTCAATATATTATTACTAACTCAGTTTTTTGACAACTTTTGAAGTCACACTAGAGATTCTTCTTAATTCCACTAATGTTTTTAGGTTCGCGTTTTTGATAATGGCGACCCTCCCCTCTTTTCGGACGCAAATATTACGGTTAAGGTGAGTTTTTCCTTTGTCGGAAACTTAATATCCTGAATTCATTTTACAAGTCAAAATCATATCGCGCCATTTGGTGAGAAGTTGTTGTCTGAGTAAATAGACATTGGAGCAAATGCTTTAATCAATTTAGAAAATTGACAAACATTGATCCGGAAATCATAGGTTGTGGATAAGTCACAGTGGCCTCCAGTCGTTTCTGCTCTGAGTGTGACTGCCATCACGTCTGAGGAATCATACCCTGCTGGAGTTCCACTTGGGAGAGTCTACGCATCAGATTTTGACCCTTATGATATACTTGTGTACTCACTCCTCAAAACGCCTTCCTCTGTCTACTTCACGATCGACCCTTATAATGGTACTCTCAAATCCTTGATTCCATTGAGAGAAGGCACTTATGAACTTGGCATTGCTGTAAGCGATGGTCGCTGGTCTGCTCGTGGTGACGCTTATGTAAAAATAGTTGCATTGGCCAGCATATTGCCCGACATTCAGATGGAAGCTGTTCAAATAGAAGACGGACATTCAAGCCTTGGCAAATTAAGAAATGTCAAAAGTAGAAAAGATATTAGTTCATTCGCTGTTCTGATGACCCTTCGAGGTCACACTCCTCAAAGTTTGCTTGGTCGTATTTTTGCACTAATTAATGCCGTAAAAGAAGCAATGACAGTTGAACCAACTGGATTTCCCGGCTATGAAGTCGTTATATTGAGCGTCCAGACTGCAACACAAACCGAGAAAGTTCAAACCAGCGTTCCAATAAATACTAGAAAGAAAAGAGACTCAGATGTGCCCTCAGTCGATATTTTAATCGCTGTACGAAAATTGAACGATGGATCTCTCGTGTCTCCGTTCGAGCTAATAAAACGTCTTCGATTCGCTGTACCACAAATTGAAGCAGTTTTGGGTGCCAAAGTAACTCAGTTAACATCAGATATTTGCAAAGAAAACTCCTGCGAACGTGGCCAGTAAGTATTATTTGTTTTATATTTTATCGAAATTGCAATAGTAGAACTGATTTTTGTATAGAATGTAACGATGTGTAGCTCGGCCCGATGAAAATAAAAAGGAAAAAGAGATACGGTTTCCGGGTTATGATTTGATAGCTTAGTTGGTTCCAATAATGGAACATCATTATAACATTAGAAAACCTGTCGTTTGAGAACGAACCAGGTGGATCCATCTAGACACGCAAAAGAAAAGGGAAGTTCATTTGCCTTGTGCTTCGGGGTATAGTGAGAGGAATGACGGTGTGGCGGACACACAGAATCCTTGGGCTATGGAATTTTATTGGTGTAGTATACCGAATGCTTTTTATTCTGTATAAATATTATATCTATAGATGCCGAACTGGAGCGACTTTCGAGGGGACTCAGTCTCTAATTTCCACCGAAACTCTGAGCTTAATAACTCCAAATCACTATCTGGAAACCTTCTGCATTTGTTCCCCGGGTTATGGAGGTAGAACTTTGTGTAGAGTATAGTATATTAAAATTTACATTATGAATTAGGCAGGGAATAATAATTTCTTCACTTCTGTTTTCACCAGGACTGAAATGTGAGAAAGTAATCAATGCCTGCGCTCACTCCGAATGTTCCTCCGGTTATATTTGTGTTCCAGACAATTCACCGAAAGGGTACTCATGTTTGTGTCGTAAGGCTCAGTGTATCCAAGGCATTGATTGCGATGATCAGTGCTCTCAACAGTCGGTGTCATTCAGGTATACCAAACTGTCAAGTTTATCACTATGTCCATATTTACACAGTTACATGTTATCCTAATTTCTCATTCCTTTAGTGGAACAAGTTTTCTCGCGTACAATGTTGGACCAACTTTAGAAAGGGAATTGATTATAAGCTTGCGTATCAAAACTGTATATACTTCGGGGACTCTTCTTCATACATTTGGGCCATTTGACTACGCAATTTTAGAAGTAAGTACTCCTGTATGAACTTCAAAGATACCTCCGAAAATATTTTTTGACTTCCTTGTTCTTGTGCGACTATACAGATAAAGCAAGGGCTCGTACAATTCTCCTGGGACTTGGGGACAGGGAAAGAAGTTTTAACTGTTACTTCAATTTCTGTCTCTGACAACCGATGGCATCGAGTTTTACTAAAGTTGAGTGATAGCTTTGCAGAGCTCCGAGTGGATGAAAGGTCTACTCAAAGACAAAAAAGTCAAGGGCCGGCTAGAAGTTTGCACACAGGTGGAATTATATTTGTCGGAGCACGTCTCATTGGAATACCTGGTAGCTCTGTCGAGAACTTAATACCGGCTCAAGGCTTTAATGGGTGTATGAAAGATCTTAGGTACGGGTATATGAATGACAACTTGTTCAGTGGGAAAAGGAACGATCTACAAATGCAAGAAGTAAAACATTACATAACTCCTGGTCTCAATAATCGGATGGATACAAAATTTGTAGTCGTCGGTAATGGTGACAGCGAAGATGAGGAGTCTGTAGAGTCTAATAACAATAGTGCTGGTGCGTCTATGATGCATCCACTTCCTTTGCACATTTCACACAAAAATAAAGGAGGGTCTAATCTAATTTGGTCAAGAAATATATCATTCTCGTGTGAGAGAATCGCTCACGTTGCCGAGGCCTGTAGATCCCAGCCTTGTTACAACGGTGGTACGTGTACCGAAGATAGAACTACGAATGGGTACACATGCGAATGTCCTTCACGGTTTCACGGTCTGAACTGTGGGATTGATCGGGATCCCTGTGGTTCATCCCCCTGTCTGCACGGAGGAAAATGCACTGCCCGAAGTTCTGCTGCGATCTCATTCTCTCCGTCTCTGGCAAGTGGAGGTGATCATCAAGAGCCTCAGTTCTATTGCAATTGTGTGGACGGAACGTTTGGTTATCGATGCGAGAGGGGTAGATGGTGTAAAAATTCTGACAGTTTAAGTGACAGTGAAGTTTGTAGTCATCGAGGGGAGTGCGAAGATGGACCAACCGGACCTTGTAAGTTTCGAAATTTTGAAACCCCACCTTGCGAAAAATGTTAGGCTCATTCAACTAGGTACGAAAGTTTGTACAGAGGCCCATGTGGCCTGCCCACGGTTTATATACTAACGCAGGTCGATATCATGAAGAGATTCTGTGTCAGAGTGATTCACTTAATGATGTACCGCGGTGTCTCACAGTGCCCCATTAGAACTTTATAGCTTGTGGGTGTACTATCGGTGGTAACCCGGACATATAATCTCCTCAAATCTTCCAAAACATTGTCAATGGGTTGTATTTAAGTTTTCCTTCCTGAGATTAATTGACCCCGGATTTATTTATTAAAATATGGTTCACTAGACTGTGAATCAATATTTCTAGACGTCTAGGAATAGTTGAGCGATGTATTCCAAGATGAAATATGTATTGATGAGGGACAACGTCACCCCAGATAATTGCAGAACCCAATTTAATCTAAAAATTTAACTCAAAATAAGCGGAACTTTACGTATTTTGTCTTCATTTCTCATTTTGCTTTGGCAAATATCCAGCCTGACGTGAGAGGACAACAAACTCCGACTTGAAGTGAAGCCATTTTTTTTTTCAGTGTGCTGGTGCGAAAAAGGCTTCACTGGAGAGGCCTGCCAGCTGGACGTAAATGAGTGTGAACGTGCCAACGCTTGTGGACCGGCGTCCTCATGTGTCAACTTCCTTGGAGGATTTCGTTGCTTATGCCCCGCAAATGCAACTGGTGTGAGATGCAACCGGATTTTACCAACTCCATCATACGTTAGCACGGACTACCAAATAGTTGCTCTAGTTGCGATCATATTTTTCGCTGTCATTTTCCTACTCATTGCATTCGTGTTGATTCGAAGATGTTGCGTCAACAGGCAAAGGAACTCACGACCTAATATTATACCGTTGGCAAGTTCCCAAATAAAAGACAAAGACAATCGTATATCCACGGGTAGGGATAACCGAGATCAAAGGATGCGGAATCGGGATTCGAAAATATCCAATTTAGAGGTTCGCCCTGTATCAGCCGGATCAGATATATTCCCATCTGATATTCGAGGTCCGGTCGATGCGATCAAAATGTATGGCTCTGTTGGTGATGATTTGGAGAAACCACAATTCATCAATAATTTAATGAAGGAGAAAAAGAGGAGTGGTCCATCTGGATGGGATAGCAATCGTGACGACTATCCGAAAATACAAAATTGTAAGTCACAATGAATAATGGATACGGAAAATATGGTATCAGGTAGAACTTGAATTTACTTATTGTTTCGTATTTTATAGACATGAAAGGAGAAATAAGTTGGGGATCTAAAGGCAGCAATCCAAGCTCTCCAATTTCAGCCTCAGCCGGCATGGGTAGGTTGGACTTTAATTAACTCCAACAGTAATCTGACCGTTTTAGAGTATGCCTGTGTGCCCACAATATTGTTAATACATAAGATCTGAGAAACTAATTATAACTAACTTGGCCCACTGCCTTCCCATTTGGTTGCATGTCAATGATAATTTTAGAACGGTTCGAATGAAGTGAGTTAATTTAATGACTAAGAGAAGGTACTGTCAGTTAAAGAAAATAAAAATGCTAAATTGTAAATATAAATCTTTGATTAGAGACTTGGAGGCTTTTAATTCGTTCCTTCAAGAACTCGAATAGAAAGACCTGTGCGTGCATTAACGTTTCATTTTCTGAAGGATCTGTTTCACATGACCCTTTATTTATCTCTTGCAGGATTTCACTTAGATCACAGTGACATAACTCAGTCGGCCAATATATCTCCGACCAGAATATTACCACCGCCTGATCTTCAAGATTCAGCTTCATCTGTTTCTCATGATTCCAATTCAGAGCTGGATACTGTCAAGAATACTGCGTCGGCTTCAAGTCCAAGTCCAGACGAGCCTGGACAATATCGGGAAGCCATAGCGGACAATAATATGGAGGCAGCTAGTCTAGTAGGAGGAATATGTCATGAGTCTCCTTGGTCAATTCGTAAACCACGTAAACATATGCAATTGCACGACACCTCAACTCCGGACGAAGAGTACTTGAAAACAAGTCAGAATAGATATCCCAAGAAAAGTAGAGTTAATATGGGCTCCGGAGCCCAGTCTGCTGAGATTTTTGACGATGAGATTAATGAGAACTCACAGTTATTAGGAACACCTGGTGCAGCACGGGTATTCCCACAGGTGACCATCCCTATACTCGAGTTCAATCATGACCATGGTGAGTCGAAAAACTCCCAAGGCTCTTCCAGTTTGCATTCACAACCCTCTCAGAAACGTTTTCGACCTTCAACTCATAGTTCCGATAATACGTACGCTAGCAACAAAAATAATAATCCAAGTAAGAATTATAGTAAGACAACTCATATTACTCAAGTCTAGAATGGAAGTTTGCAATAATATATCCTTGTTGTCGTCTTAATGTGTTTACTCAAGCGGTAAACTTATCATTTTGTTTGAAGATTGAGATGAGCTGGATGAGAAATCTGAACTAAAATATAGGGAACAATTATTGTCGTTACATGTATAGCATACAGACTGATGTAAGAAATGTCGCTTCAGTATAAGCTGCTTGAAGTAGCCTATATAACATTTATCCAGTATTTTATTTAACTGATTTAAAATTGTATTTCGCAACTGTACTTAATGACCAGAAGGACTCTGAATCCCTTTGTAGCACCTTCGGATATCCCTGCATTCCCAATACGGCATTAAGTAAGCTCAAATGATTAGAGGATATTTTATGAATTTCAGGCAGAGCTACATCATTGACCGGAATGTTTGTTTTTTGAAATATGCCTTGCATTAATTTGGCATTGTGTGATCTTACGATTAGATGAATCGGTAGAAAATATAATGTCTTTGCGCAAGGTTTTATACCGTAGAAGGCAGTTTTATTGAGTTTCCAATTAATTTATACTCATTTGTTTACTTATTTCGCAAACTGTTCAAACTTGCGGAGTTCTTTTATTAGTGGTAACGTTACATCACAAATGTGTTCGGTTGCAGCTTTTGCAGCTACATTTACTGTGGACTAGTTGTGTGAAGTAATCAAGTGTTCAAATTAAATTAACCCTGCATTTGTTTTAATGTAGTTTTCCTATTTATTTATATTTATATACAGCTCTCGTAAAATAAATGGTTGTACTGTGTTTGGTAGATAAGAATAAGTTTAAGATACTTCGTATTATCAGCTTGTCATTTTGAATACCAAAACTTTCATTATTTAAGAGTGCAGTTAAGAGTAGTTAATTAAAACGGTGCTAACTTTTCATACAAGACCGGCGTGCACATGAAAGACTGTCATTTCCTAATCCTTTTGTTTAGAAAGTTCATTTGGAATTTTTGTGCGAGTGGAATGTGTCACAAAAAACTTATCCGAAGTTATATAATGAATGAGACATTGTAGCTAAATTAGATTTTATTACATATAAATTAATATATATATATGTTTTCCTATGTTCCACCGATTTTGAAAAACGACTTAAACCAGTGACATGTGAATACATATACAGCACAAACGGTTTCTTGTTTCCTCTAGTGACTGTGACTGGACCCCATGACCACAATATCCGGAATGTGCATTTGTTCGTTCAAGTGCCTCCTCCTTTACGTGTATTTGCCTTCCTCCTCTGGCGGAGTTCATTTAAATGCCATTTCCTAACAGTTGCATCGGTTTATAATTACTACTTTATCCCTTGTCGTCCGATATATCTTTCCTCTTTCTCGTATATACATAATATTGTATGCGAGCGTTAAGTGGGAGCCACGATTTTGATACTAATAATTATAGCTTACACTATGAATGACTTATTTTTCGTGAAACTCACCACAGTCTGCGTGTGAGATCAAACTATTGTTATTTCGGATTTACTCGTAAGATTTTGAATGTGGTAAATCGTCCTTTTGTAATAACTAGAAAATAAATTGGAATGTTAATGCCACATTGTGCAGCTCACATGTACTGAAGAAATCAGTCCATTCAATTACTGATTTTCAACCTAGTCCTGATTAAGCGTTATTGTTTATGTAATAAGGTGATAAAAATAAGAATAAACTTTGTACTGGGTGTGTCAGAACCTTTAGCCTCCCTGTAGCCAAACATGGAGGAACTTGAGAGAAGTTGATATATAAATTATAGAGAGAATCTTTGCGCCGCTAGTCGCATCGGATTTTGAAGCGGAGTTGTTCCTTTATTCACACGAGAAATTATCAACAGTCTCCACTTTTCTGCGGCTACGTACGGCTGCTGATGGGGAGCAAAATGTTTTGACTCACCCTTACAGATCGAACAATTTGTCTTATTCATTCATCGGTCATACTTGTTGCCATGTCGCCAGCGTCGCATAAGTAGTTTAGAGGTTGGAAGTTGGAACTAATGTTGTGTCTGAAGTGTCTGGTCTAAAATGGATTCCGAGTTTCCGAGTACGGACTTTACGGACGCAGTAGGTACTACGTCAATCTTGTGTTTAGTGCATGGCCACCTTCACATTGAGGTCACTCCTATCTCCGCATTTGAAATCCATTTCTGACCAAATAGCTCAGATGACAAAGGGCTGGACTTTTCTCTGCTGATTTGGGCCGGTCCGAATTTCTTTTAACCCGCCTCGGTCTGGCGCTAAACCGGGTTCACATTTATCGGCCCTGGCCCGGCCTGGCCCTAAACCATCAACTCGCATACTATGCATGTCTGAATGCAGGGGGTAGCACTCTAAAGAAGAAACAAACGAAATATCACATTGCCGAAGAGCTGTACTTCCATAAATGTACGAAGGCATCGAGCATTAGGCAGCATCTTAAACAGACATTCTTACCTGTATCCAGATAGTCCTGGATACAGGTGGACTTATTAAGCGGTTGTCTGAGAACTTGGAAAAATTGGTTGGATCTAATATGC
>JAQFYE010003741.1:0-14611 GCA_034694305.1 Protaphorura glebata
GATCCGGTTTTTATTACGGATCGGATCCGCCCGGATCGGATCCGGATCCGGATCTGCCCAAGATCCGATCCGATCCGATCCGTTGCGAGCACTACCTACTTCTTTGGCCTTTTTAAAAATATCCCAGGGGTACTCCATAGATTTGTCGTAAATCGCTGCCTTCGGTATAATTTCATCCCGAGTAAATTTTCTTGCCAGTTCTTGTAATTCTCTCTGGGTTTCTGACAAACCTGTAAGCCAACCATTAAATATTAAGTTCATGCAATATCGAAACAATTTTCTCATTTTATGAAGACTGACCAAAATTGTATCCATTATCCTGTTTTGCCTCATCTTGGGTCACAGATGCATTAACAGCAGCAGATTTTGCACTAGTCGACAAAAACTTCCCACCGGCAACAGCTAATCCATTCCACCCTGCCTATTCACTCAATCAAAATATTCCAGTTAAAACCGATTTTATTTAATATTTATAAATAATGAACTAATTACTCACAATACGCGAACTTAACATATTATCCTTCAAAATTTGCACAGTAAAAAGAGGGTTGTGCAATTTTTGGTTTCCTTATCAAAAATAAATGAATGGAAAAAACTTATTCAAACTATGTACGTACTTAACTGGATGCCTTAGCATCTGTGCTTACACTCGAGAGGTTCTCAATATAAAAGTTGTTTGATACACTTTTGTCCTTGTAAAGCTCAGACACACTGTGCTCTCTCTTGTATTATAAGTATGCAAGACAGGCTAAAATCATAAGCATTTAAAAATGTGGGTTGTGATGAAATACATTACACAACTGATGCACACGAACTGTACGAGGATATGTGTATAATATCCGAATAGCTCTGTCAGATAAAAAATATTTCGTAATTAAATAGTGTGGTCCGACTGTTAAGTGGGGCATTGCTCTGAATTGATAATAATCCATGAAATAATCTTGAACTAATATAACCTATTAGAAATAATCGAAATACAGTAGAACGATTTAGTTTTAAAATGTCAGTATTTATAAAATTGGAATTACAGGATTTGTCAATCCGTCTTGAACAATGGTACAGATTGCTCCTCATTCCGCTATATTCAGAGATTTCGTCTAATCAGTTTGACATGACAATGTCAGATAGTTGATTTTAAAAGAGTTTTCCTCAGTGCAGTTTTTCAGATCGAGATTAACAAAATCTCTACTGAAAGAAGTATATTCGGTGTGTCTCTTACGGTGAACATCAATTAATGTTTGTATTATTTCATCCCGTTTTCTAAAGTTGACACGACTGTATCTATTTGCTGAGATTTGGCCCGAAACATTTGTAATTCCAATTGAGTATTAAGGTTTTGTTTCCAAGAACTTGTGTTCAGGAATTTGCCCCCGTTTACGAAAGGCGAAATTAATCCCGATTTTATTACCCAATCAGAAAGACTTGAAAATCGAGGATTTACAATTAGCACTGGTCCGACCTGTAACGCCAAACCTTCTGTAGTCTGTTCGGAAATATTCCAAATCAAACAAGAAGTAATTCCATTGTATTTCATATTCTTGTCACTCCGCAATTATAATGTAGACTCATTGACATCTGGCGCTAAGAGGCGAGCAGTTGTGAAAAAAAAAGGAGTCACTAAAATCCAGAATGCCCGAATTTTGTCCGATCATAAGGATTTCTACCCACGCTTGCATATTATGTCGAGTTATTGTTTAGCCTGGAACTCTACAGTTATCATGTTTTAGAAAATAAACAATTAAAGTTTAGCTTCTGTACAGTGGTAACTATGATTCTTAGATGGTGAAAGCATAGGTTAGTTTAGTTGGCAGTGTTAGGATTGATTAATAATGTTAATGGTTTCGGATTCTTTCGGATCAGATTTCGATGTACGTTAAAGGATATTTCAGCGGTATGTGAAGAGTAAGTTAGAAGAATTTGATTTAAGGAAAACCAAAATCGCATCTCATCCCAGCCTGATAGGGTTGGGAAATATGCAAGCATCAAATCATGTCCTTAATTCCCTGAATTAAAAGAAGTGTTTGGCGTTCTTAAATCAATAAACGAACTTTTTATTTAAGCTTTCAAATATACTTTGTTTTTAGGGTTTTAGCTATGAGTTTCTCACAAAAAGACATAGAGAAGCCCGAGGTCAAGTTTTTCCTGGTGCGTAACATGTAACCATTATTATGTACTTCACAATTTACTCAAACTCTAACTAATATTAATAGAGAAATAGTACATCTTGGTTATTTAGTAACAGGAGCATAGCTTAAGGATTGCTGTTATGTGCAAATGTACAATGAAACCAGACAGCTTATGGTTTCGCACTTCGTGTTCCGTAATTTCTGTTTACGTTGCCGTTCTTATTGGTCTCTGCCCCGATAAAATACTGACTTCTAATTAATTCCAGCAAATTCTTCGGTTTTGTTGTACTTTTTATAGTAATTTACGTACATCTGACATTCAGTCATAAATGTATTTATATCAAACAAGCGAAACTTATGTTTTAAATATTGATCGTGTTCAGCATTACATTTATAATTTTATAGAACTTGCTAGGAATGGATGGGACTTTGACTTGTAATACAATACGGTTATGCTTATTTGACATGAAACGTGTAATTTAGGTGTAAAATAATAAATAAAGGGTAATTCTTTAAATTGGGGTTTCGTGCCGGTGCCGGTGTGTTCCGTTTAGTGAACAGAACAGTAGTGTTGCGTGAGTTTGACCTGAACACATGTTAAGATAATAACATGATCATTTTTGCGATTTTGAAGTAGATAGTAGAAGAGGAAAAAATATGTAAGAAACGAAGATACACTACTGTCCCAGGTAACAATCAGAATGTATTTCATGAAGCATGTACTTGACAGTGTATGGTATTAAATGTGTCTGGAATGAAAGGCAACCGATGACTAACGTTAACGAAAGATATCAAAATATGAGAGACAGAACACTAACAAATAATACGCCAATAATGTACTCTCGGGGTTTCTTCGGTGTGCTACGCGATGGCCGCGATTGATCCGAAGGTAAAGTACATGAAGTTCGTTGGCAAGATCGCAAAGTTAAGTGCACAGAGATGACGTAAATTCACCTTGAGGTGCACGGAAATGACGTCATAGGGAATGCCATTGCAAGGCGCATTAAAAATCATTGGTATTTAGACCTCTTGCCTGATTTCTAAACTTTTTAGCCAGGAACATAGACATTGTTTTGTTGGGAGCCATAGCCAATAGCTATTAAGAGTCAGAAGGTAGATTATTAGAATTTTGACGGAGAACAAATAGGAAAACCGGATGACTGTGAAAAAACGTCATGGTGTGTAGTCATCATCATGGACATACATGCTGGGAATTTTAACTCAACCCCCATAATGCAACGCCACGAAGCATTCAGGCAAAGGATTCGTTTTCGTAGGTTCTCTTTGTCCTTATCAAGCCCGGCGCCGTCTGACTTGCATTGCTGATATCCAACAGTTTTTAGCGTCAATCAGGACAAATCAACAAAATTCTGGTAAAATTGGCTCAAGTGGACAATGACGAACGGAGTAAGAATTTTTTAATCAAAACATTATGTGTTGCGGCTGTATGGAAATATTTCTCGTAAATCCAGCATAATGTGACCTGAAATTTGAAATAACCAAAGCAAATACATACAAATCGAGCGCAGAATAGAATAGGCCAGTGACCTTTTTGGTTCTGATGGAATGTACGGCGCATATCTTTAAATTCTCCTGTGACAGTTTCCGGATGTCAAACGCCTTCATGGCTATTGCATTACACAGCTCAGCTAATCGACAACAACAGCCATGCGCACAACTTCGCCCTCTATCAGCCGAACGTCGCACCAATCATTCATCCTCGCGGCCCTTAATGTTATGCGCGAAACTAAGAGCGATACCTAGCAGCGCAATGTCTTCGACATGGTTACTATTCTGTTCTATTTTCACTTTGTGTGGGAGACTGGCATCGCGCTGGTCAATCAATATGTGCACTGGTTATCAGATTAAGAGATATAATTTAAGGTTGTAGACTGTTATAAATTATTTTTGATCTTGTGACATTAATTTTTGGATTCCGATTTTGGAAGTGTGATATCGGAGTATGTCGTTCCTGAAATTCATCCCAGTATTTCAGTCTGAATTACTATAGAGAACAGCCGGGATAAGACCTGTCGATCGTGAAGAGGTAACTTTTATGATTTCGGTGCTGCTATTTCACATTGCACATACGGTTGACCGTTGGCGTCAACATTCAACACGGTTGGCAAAGTAAAAGCAACCGGTTAGACTTGTTCAGAGTTTTAACCAACTGACTCCAACATGGTTGGCGTAAAAAATATATTTTTTGGAAGCAGAGAAGCAAACCTAAACCTAAACCTAATCCTTATGTGCAGTCCTATCTTATCTTCACCGCTCAACCCAATCCCCCGAACGTACAAAAAAAAGGATTCTGTTCCGCTATTTCTCTACATTCTACATACAAACACCCCGCATCTTTCCTTCCATTCCATGAGAAAAACTAATATATGGTCGCTTGGGTATGTACAGGGTGCGACAAAGTAAAATTGAAATGAGTATCCGGCTTAATAGTAATGATATGCTGGGTGGATCTGGCTGAATTCTTGATACTTTGCAGATTTCCGATGAATAATCACTTAAACAAGTTATGTGGATGCCATTTCGGCGAAAGTCGACCGCAGTGACACCCAGAGGTCACCAAAGGTCAATATACAAACCGGATACTATTCATCGTAGAAGAGAATCGGGGTAAGCGAGCCTATGCTTCACGAAACCCATTTGCTGACCAAATTGATCTTAAGTTGAGTCTGCACGGAAACGTCGCGGCCATTTCTGAAACCCTTCTCATCTTAGATAACTGGGATGAGATACACATTCTTGTTGAACTTACGCAACCGATTTTTTTACTGAAATATTTACCTCTTTGTTCAGTAGCTGAAGATACCAAATTTCATCCGAATGCAACATTACAACATTTTAACAACTGTTTGACCCTTGAATACTCGACCCCTTGACACCCTCGCCTTTAGAAGACTTGACCCCTTGACCTCGTACCATTCAAAAACTTGATCTCCTGACACTATGGCCTTTGAGCACTCTCGAAACCCTGAGCTTTAGAGAGCTTGATCCCTCGACCTCTGACCTTTAGAAAATTTGGACTTTGACATTTGAATGCTTGACCTCTGACCTGTGAATACTTGACCCCTCGACAACTCGGCCTTCAGAAAACTTGACTCCTTGGAAACTCCATACCGTAACCCTTAAAAGGAACGGACGGGGTGGTGTAATGTGGTCATGCCATATTTTTCTTTCGCCGCGTTAAGTGTATTTCCGTGGTCGATAGTTCCAACATGGCGTAAGCATTGCGTCACTGCAAAATGTAATATCGTGGAGTCGGTGGTTATGAACCACCCTGCATGTACAAAATATAACCTTCATTCGGTCGTCTTCTTGGGCCAAAAAAACTTTTGGAAAGACATAAGCCTGGCCCAGGGAGGTATTAGACAGGCAGACAGAAAGTAACCCTCAAGGCTCCTGCTGCTTCGCTCCGTCGAAGAATATTTGAAAAAATTCAACCCCTGCTAGCAGTCTGTCTTAAAAATACATTATTACCATTTTATTCTCCGAAGTCGAACTATTTTTAAGAAAAATTTCTTCAATCAACAATCTACTTGCAATCGGCGAAAACGCTGCTGAAACCAGGTGCCAGGATCGGTTATGGCCATGCCCATGTCGTATTGTTGAAATTGGACAATAAATCTTCGGAACTATTTTTGAGAAAGTATTCCTTGAATTTACTCCTAAACGGTTACATCCTTGCAATTCTTAAGTGTCTGAGAATTGCGGACACGAACGACACGACCGTTAACCGTGAAACTATTATGACTACTTATTCATTCTACCCGGCGATTTTGCCAATCAGTAGCCCAAAATTCCCTGCCACAATGTGTTCAGTAGAGTCGCCGAAATCAGTACCCGAGAAATGGACAGATCTTGATACTGACGGATGCCATGACACCGACGATAGTGACGGCGGTAGTGATTGTCACGTGTTATCCCTTTACCCGGAGATCCTTACACACATTTTCCAATTCCTGGATGTTCCAGAACGTGGTCGAATCGCCCAAGTTTGTCGATATTGGCGGGATGTCGTGTATGATAAAGCAGTATGGAGGGGTGTGGAAGCAAAGATGCATCTTCGAAAAAGTGGAAATTCATTAGTTTATCAAAGTCTAGCAAAACGTGGAATTTATCAAGTTCAAGTACTGAGTTTGAAAAGAAGTTTAAGAGAACTGGTAGGTGGACTCCCGGGTATTATGAGTTTAAAACTGAGTGGTTGTTACAGTGTGACAGACTCAACTTTGGCCAGTGCTTTCAGTATGACAGCGGCCACGACGCTACCTGGCGGGATTTCCAGTCAATTGACCCAATTGACTACTTTGGATTTGTCACTTTGCAAACAAATGTCTGATGTGAGTTTGGCAAGGATCGCGAACCGGGCACCGAATTTAAGAAATCTAGAACTCGGTGGGTGTTGCCAAGTTTCAGACTGCGGGCTTCTGATAATATCCTGGGGGTTAAAGAAACTTCAAAGGCTGAATTTGAGGTCATGTTACCTTATCACTGATACTGGCATCGGGTTCTTGACTGGAATCGTGACCCCGAATCATCTTTCAGAAACTAGAATTCAAAATTTCCTAAAAAATCTGGGCATTCTAGAGGTTAGTACTGAGAAACCTGCAAATGGCGCTGAACCTCCAGCACTTTCTGCTTCCAATACTGTTGAACCATCAGTTTCTGTTTCCGTCAGCAAACATCGGGAGAAGTCATCCGCAAGGACATCAGCTGCCCAAGTAACAACCGAATATCATAGAAAACGGCGTTTGGATGACCTCTTATTTGTCCAATCACAAAGTGGTCCCCAGCAAAAATGCGTCATTTGTCAGCAAGTTGGTTTCCCTCTTCAGCAGCAACAACAACATCCAGATGGCGCCAATCTCGGAAGTAACAATTCGCGGGTTAAATTGCACGGGAGAAGACGTGGGGTCATACATTCCACTTCTGTCTTACATTCCACTTCCACCGTCAACACCCCCGGGGTCACGACTATTGCCCATTACCGACAACCCCCAGCCTACTTCCAGGAATTTTTCCTGGAAAAGATTTCTCCGTCAACATCTACATTCGGGACAAAAGATTTGCAATTTTTGGGTCTTCAAGACTGTCAAAAATTATCTGATGAGTGCCTTGGATTTATTGGGCAAGGTGGTCTTCCAAAATTACAGTCCATTAACCTAAGTTTTTGCATTCATATTAGTGACAGTGGGCTGAAAGAACTTGCGAAATTGACGAGTATATCTGAGGTCAATCTAAGGTCATGTGATAATGTTACTGACACTGGATTACTTAATTTGAGTGACTGTGGGTCAAGACTTAGATGTTTAGATGTTTCATTTTGTGATAAAGTAGGGAATTCAGGTTTAGGTTATATTTCACAGTACATGACAAGACTGAAAACATTAAGTTTGAGTGCATGTGACATATCTGATCAAGGCTTAATGAGAGTAGCGAATGTATTGACTTCTTTGGAGACCCTTAATTTAGGTCAATGTTCAAAGATTACAGATGAAGCCCTTAAAATTATTTCAGAGAAATGCGTTCATATTAAATATATTGATTTGTATGGGTGTACACAGATTTCAAGAGAAGGCCTTAATATGATCCTCAAAATGCCGTCCATTAAAAGTCTCAATTTAGGACTTTGGCATTGGAGGTAAAATTTAAATTGATCAACTCCATAAAATGTGCCATTTAAGACAAAGTACTTAAAACAAATGCGATACTATAATGCAAATTATGCAAGAGACAGTCAGGGTCAGGGTTATTAATATACCTAATTAATTAACTAATAGTAAGATTTAATATTCTAATACTCTACGTAATCCTAATTGTCCACTCCAAGTTCCTCATAGCAGCTAATAGATAATTGCACAAGCAATCCTAATCGCACGTACAATTTTACAACTCGTGTTCAAGTAAATAGTAATGTATTCTAGCATTTATTCAATTGTGTTACGGGATGTCAATGGTTATGTTATATGACGTCATCTCTAAGAAGGCGCGACAAACGTTGTCATCGCGTAGCCCACGTGAAGTAATCCGAGAAAGTAACCTGACTTTCTTCATTAATTTCTGTATCGTAAGAAAATTTTACCCATACGAATTCATATATTAAAGATTATATTCCTTCAGGACTTTTAAATTAGACTAAATTTGGTTTCAAAATTCAACACGAGCTACTTTTTGTTTTATGCCAATCTAGTTTACAATAGAGCTTAGTTTTAACAGTGACATTAGCTTAATTTTAAAATTAATATTCACGCTTTGTATACGCTAGAAATATTCCCGATTGAGTTTGACAATCTTTTGAATATTACAGTGTTTTAACAGGAATTGATAGACAATTATGAAACGCTTTAAAATGAGAAATGTCCACATGAGATGACATGGAACTGGACCACGACCAAGCATTTTTGATCGCCGAACTACCATGCAGGCATTCATTAGACAAATTATTGTTTTACCGTACAATGTTAATTTTTAATTGTTGACTCTGGATTGGTTTTGTTTACGCAAGTTTTGGATTAAATTACTTCCAAATATTTATAATAATATTCTCATGTTTTGTTTGTACTTATTCATAAAATGGTTGTATAACTTTTTTCCGTGTCAATACTTGCCATATCGTACGATGGCACCGAGGATGACATCACATTTACTGCCATGTCGCTTTTCAGAGTGAATAACTACATGCACTTCAGTATACTAGTTCGGGATTTATGGATTCCGTTCGTACTAAAATTTCATACCATGTGATTTGAGAATTCACATAATGTGAAAGTATTTTTGTTCAATATTTCACTAAAAATGGCTGAAATTAAATCATAATCCCGACGCCACGACGACAGTTTCATATTTAATTCTGCTCAAATCGGAAGTCAAAATTCCAAGAAAAATTATTTTATGAATCTCTGATACTAGTAGGAAACCTCCACCTTCGTCATATACCTTAAGTGAGGTTGAGAGATCCATCCATTCGGCAGATTAATGGTGGTAGTGGTTGTTCGAAAGATGATAGGGGCTTTTGCATTGCTACACCATGGGTACATTCTATAAATCAAATGGAAGGGCAACATATTCTCCTCAAAAAATAAGCGGATATTCAATCACAGCACAGCTTAGGCCGAATGTCAATTAATGGCAGTTTTCTCAATGGATTTCATTTCCTGTGCATTTTCGAACTTGGTCTTGAGTGGCAGGAAGGAAGTCGTTTGCTCACCTATGAATTTCTTAATACTTCGGTCCAGTAGGAATTTACCGTAAATCCCCGATTATAAACCGGTCCCGAATAGTAACCCGGTCTCGAATACTAACCGGGTCAAATAATGCATTCTTCCATAAGAGCCTATGTATCACCTTGCCCCGGGTCTCGAATATAAACCCGGTCTCGAGGCAGCCTAAAAAAATAGTAACCCGGGTTTTTGTTCGAGGATTTACGGTAACCCACATACTATGAATACACGATTAGTGTTTTGGTCTTAATTTTATAATAGGTCCGGTCCAAATGTTATTCTTGACATTAATAAAAGAAATTAACTAACTAAAAATATTTGATACACCCCACGCTATCCAGCCATTTCTAGAAATGTTCAGAGCTTTTCCATCCGATGATTTCAGTTTCCATTATTCTTTCTATAGGAATGGAGAAAGGGATGATTATAATAAAGATCGGGGGAGTTGATAAAATTACATATTATTAAGGTTTTGAGAAATAATTGGTTGGGATTTGAAAGAAGGTATTGCAAAATTCTCAGAAGCTAGAAGGTTAATGTGAAGCTTTAAATTGTAGTTCGCATTAGTCCCTAAGTAACATAAGATTTGGCCATACCATTAAAATAAAAGATTCAACCGTCTCAGCCGTACTATCGCACATTTTTGTAAATATTTCGAATGCGATCCGACAACAGTACGGCGACTAAACTCGAAACTTCTGTACTATTGAGTATTAGCGTCTCCCTTCGTTGCTCTTTTAATTTCTCGGATTATTAATGTCAAAGTGGCTCAAATGCTTTGATTCCATCATAATAGCAATGGCAATTATACGAAACTTTCATTTTCCATAGTCTCCTTAATCACAATTCCACGGAAAGTGTCCAACCCCTATTTTCACACGATCGATCAGTTGGACTGACTCGTCTTTTCCTTTAAGCATGCACCCATTCAATATTTAAAATTCCAATAACTTTTTTCACCTAACAAATTTTCTAACACAAAATTTGTGAAGAATAAATCAAAGGTTTACATCCAAATTGTGAAAAGAAATAGGTCGGACTCGTCGTCTTATTTCCATTCTTATTCTTATGTGTTGTCCTTTGTTCGCTCGCATTCCGATCCATTCCATGTACCCTCGTCTTCAGTCCACGCTGATCAAAGAAAAGGAAACGGGGAACATTTTTTCGACCCGTTCTTTTTTTTTTCTTTCGGGATTTATTTTAGAAAAGGAAATAATATACATTTTGAGCTTGCTCAGGACAGCACAGGACAGACAAGTACCTACATAGGATATCCTTTTTCTCACAAGGAAACGATTTTCGATGTAAACACTGCATTAAAACTCCAAGATGTCACAATATGGAATCTTTTGAAGACATAAATGACCAATAATCCACTGGCAGATACAATTTTGGTTGACTGCGAGATATTTTTGGAGCATTCAAACCATAACCTTCTAGACAGCCTACAAATATTTCACAAACTTAGTTCGAATGTACATCGTATCACCGGAACACCTCTCCAAAAAATGAAGGAGCGTTCCGATTTAAATTCACTGTTATTGTGAAGTACAAGATTTTGGAATTTTCTGATGGAATACGTTACTTGAATTTTACGAGGTATCCGAATATACAAGATTCAGCTCATGTCGGGTAGTCTGGACACGAGTTCAAAGGCGCGGAACGTTCATGTATCTGCTACTGACCCTGAAGGTCCGATTTTTCAGGCTGATTTTGAATAGTATCGCTCTAAATAGGAACTGCGGTTTAATCTACTACTAGCGTTACCTCCGTTTCCTGAATTCATTCATCAAAGATAAGCTGGGGCTTGACCATGACTAGCAAAGTTAGTTATGAACATTTTAATTAATGATGAATTAGAAAAAAGCTTCATTTGCTAACCATGGCAGTTGTAATGGGAAATCCTGGGAGCGGAAATGATCTCTATGTTTTACATGAAGAGTAAATTCCTTGTGAGACGTAGTCCAAGAAGGGGCTTGAGATGAAAAGAAGCCCTTCCACTTTTCTTCAAAGGGTCCATTTCAGGTTCAGACTTCAGAAGACCCTTTTTCTTACTCATGTTCTTGTCCTATTATTATTCTTATTTGAGTTACGGACAGAGTGTAGGTTTGAATACCCTCGTCAAAGAAGAGAAGGGACAATGTATTCAAGTCTAACTTTGAACTGAACGAGAACGTCTAGGGGTTCAAATTTTTCTTGAGAAGTTTTTCAACGTCTTCTCCCATAGGACGCGGCTCGGACGGACCGACTTCGGGGCTTTGGGATTTTTCTGAATAGACAGCCAGACAGACTTCTTCATATTATTTTTCAAATGACAACATAGAACAGACCAAGAGGTATGGAAATGAGTCGCCGGCTTGAAAAATGAAATACGAGCCCTTTCATACAAACTCTTGGCTTGTTAGTGTGAGGGGTTCAGATTCAGTCTCATATGGGACCTTATTCGGATGTGAAATTCCGGATTCATTATGCGTCCAAAGACACCGCACTCCTATAACAAGATCTTACCATAACTGGGCCTTAGCTCTCGGCTTCTAAAGCTAAGTGTCATATTGAAAACGAAAGCAGAATTCCAAAATTAAAGTTCCTATGCCGAAAATGGAGGGAAAATTTGGAATCTACCGAATATTCGTTTTCTAATCGGCCAAATGAATGTTTGGCTCCAAAACTATCATTTTATTTCAGAGAGGTATGTCGGAGGAATTCCGTTCCGGGGATTTGATAAACCAAATATTCCGTATTGGGCTGGATATCGTTGACCGAACTGCATTCATACATCCTTAGAAAAAATCAATGATTTATTCAATTGGTATAGAAAATATTCTATCGTGAGGTATTTTTACTAAGTAAGAAGTATTGGAATAAAGCCGCACAGCTATTCGTTTGAAAATACGCAGCTTTAGGTCTAATAGGTCATTCTTATTAAATATAATAGGGATTCGATACCTTTTCCTTTATTGCCGAAATATTGATTTCGACTGGTTTAGAATCCGACCTCTAATGGTTTTTGTGAAAAAGTAGTCACCTTATTTAATCTTCCGAGAAATATCCGGTCAAGGGCCACTATCATCTGTAAAACTGGCTCACCGTAATTTAACAATTATGTGTTAACGCAACGGCGGTCACATTATCTATAATTAACTTCAGTCCAAAATACGATGAAATTCATGGAACGAATGAAATTAGGAAGAAAGAGATTATGAGATTATGCCCTAAAGGCAGGGTCATTTTACGGATTACGTTTTTTAGTGATTTCTTAATATATCACTACATCCTACCAAAATAAATAGTTTCCTATGAAACAGTTATGTTGCGTTAGATACTCTTAAAACGTATTATTTCTATCTCACCCCATGTGGTTGTGCTGCACAGAGTGTCTACATTCAGACTATAATATATTATTTCTCATCCAATTTCCCACCTGCTGCTCATGTTGCTCAACTTAAACTATTTTTTGTTTCATGTTGTATAGTATAGAACAGATATACTATAGAATTTCTTAAAATAAAATTTCGAATGTAACCCTTTGGATGAAATAACCGTATGCAATATTTTACACCCCCTCGATCTTATTCACTTGTCAAACCCCCGCTTCTCAGATAATTTCTATAATTTACAGCTGGCCATCAATTAAAATATCTTCAAATTAGTCAATCCGATGTTCTGAGTAGTCATACAGGCAGCTCTTGCTGCTTCTCTGTGATCAACAAGGTTTGATCATGCACAATCACAATCAAGCGCTGGATGGTTTGTGGTTGTTCTTAAGAGGTTTCTCCGCTCTGAACCTTCTCCCTACTTCTAGGGGAACTGTTTTGCTTAGGCCAAGTAGAAATCTTCTCTGTCAAAAAATCAGTCTAACTTCAGAAAAGTAAATCAATTCAAGGCGAAAAACTAGCTTGCACGGCTCCTTATAAAATCACATGCTCTATGGTAAGAATAAACTCTGTGAACCTTAGATCGAGAGATACACATACACATTAGAATGACTTTCAGCAACTCAATCAGCTTTGCGTTATAAAATTTGAAATCTAAATTATCACTCCATCCATCCTTCCGGCAGTCAGTCAAATTATAATTATTATGTTTATTACCATTATAATTATTGACACAATCATTGGACTGATTCTGGTAAACTGCGCATGTCAGATTCAAATCGATCATTATTCCTTTAGAGCATTCCTCCTGAGAAAAGACATGTCTGGGCCCAAAGAGTAGTGCGGTTCTGGTAATATCCTTTACATGAATTATAGATCATACTTAGATTAAACGGACAAGTTAACGAATTTTTTTGACCTTCTGTCAACGAGCGTCAATTTTACAGCAATAAGTACAACAGCAAAGCAATAAATTGTCACTGCATTTCTACAATATGGTACGGGAAACAATTCTGTTCAATACAGTAGCACTTTTATTACGCCATCCCCGGGTATAACAATGCAATGCAGAGAGTGCAGCGACTGTTATTCATATTATTTTGGTCCATGCAGACGAAAACGTCAAGTTGAGTGAAATGTCCGCCATAAAATTAATTTATTTTTCATTTCCTTAATTTGTGTTGCCTAACATTTGCTTTCGCGCCGTGTTACACGTAAATGATATAAACACGTCGTAAATGTCAATACTTCTGTTAAATTACTAGTTTATGATTTTAAACGGTATTATATCAATTACATGAACATTCACTTGTATCAAGATCGGACAGTTTCTGTCAATGCCTAAAATGTTACGGAGTTTGTTTCCAGGATAGACGTAATTTGGAAGTCACCATGATTGCTTTAAGAACAATTTCCTCGACTGAAGTATTTCCCGTGTACCTTCATTTGACATATTTTATAGAAAAAGAGATGTGCCTACTTTCACAAAACTTGAAAGGTGTTTGTTTGACCATAAAATGAATTGATGAATCCATGAATGTCAATTAAGGAGAGCAAAAATACACACACGAGTTGGCGTGGTCAGATTTTTACTGTACGGAGAATGAGTAGTATGAATATAAAGATGTCATTTCAATCGAAATTGGCTTGATTTGTTCATTGATTTCCGGACTCAGGTTACCCTACTCCACCTAACGTGAGATTTCTTAAGTCTATTTACTTAGTATTTCGGCAAGTGAGAATATATTATTCATAAATATAATATAATAATATAACGTAATATATTATTAACAATAGTTTACTTTTTTTTTTATACTTCAATATTTATTCAGTCGCCGTCTTTCATACAAAGATTGCCCAAAGGACACGGAATACAAGT
>JAQFYE010003742.1:0-14607 GCA_034694305.1 Protaphorura glebata
AGGCCCCCTTTGGAGCCAAAATATGTCCCGTCGGGGCATATTTAGGCCCCGACACAGGGGTCTATTTATGATCCGGGGGAGCACAAACAGGCCTATTGTTCTGGACTGTCATAAACAAAAGAAATCCCTATCTTTTGGTATAGACTGTCGATCGCTTATAATCGCAGATTATAGAAAGTCGTCCTACTTTTCTGACTGAATTTTAGAAAACTTTACGCCAAAAAAGTATGAATTTTTGTTTTTCTAGGATTCGATCAAATTTTAGATGCAATTTTGCTATTAATTTGGATTCTATTGAATTAAGCTTAACAATTCAATCGTATTTCAAAAATTACAATACAGCCTTCCCAGAAGCTCTTTTTTGATTTGACAAATAATTATTTTGACAATTTTGTCAAAATAAACTTTTTCATATGTATGTACAAATCCTTCCAAACAAATACTTTCAAGTGTCTCATGGGATATCTCATGAGAATTTCCCCCAAAACTGATCTCAATTCTCAAGACACAAAATTCTAGTAAGAATCGAAAACAATGTTTTTTTTCAGAAAACCGTTGAAATGTTTGGAATGGTAAATTAGAATATAAAACACCGTCACAACTTGCCACATTATGTGAATGCATTTACGGCCAGCAACCAATACTTCGTGTTACAATGTTAAAGGACACCACACAAAGAGAAAGGAGAAGTACCCCACGTCACAATTTGTTCAATTTTTGATATGTTGCAGCCCTTGAACTCCTTAACAAGTTTTGTGAAGGCCTGAACCCGAAAGGTCACGTCTCGAGACCACCAGAGTTCACCGACCTTGACATATCGGTGACCTTATAACCGGGAAAATGACCCCTACAAAAGTTGTTCCACACTCAGTGAGACAAGCAACTTTTCCCTTTAACATTCTTCTCTGCGGTCATCCCCCGAGATCGACAAGATCAACCCGAGGTCGACAAAATCAACACCACGTTAGTCAACAGACTGACCTGTGACCTCGGGGGTTGACCGCAGAGAAAGTCAGTGACCTATGGAAGTCAGTGACCTATGGAAGTCACGAGACTTGACTTTTCGGCTTCGGTCCTTCACAAAAGTTGTTAAGGAGCTCATGGGCTACAATATATCAAAAATTAAACAAATTCTGACATGGGGCACTTTTCCATGCGGTATCCTTTATATTGATTTACACTGAGGACGAAAATTACATTCAAATATGCCAAGTTCATCTTCTAATTAATTATTCTAAACATCTCAACGATTTTTTTAAAAATAAAATGAGATTTTTGAAAGAAAATTTGATCTTGAGATCAGTTTGGAGGGATATCCATGCTTACACCTTGAGAACAACCGAGTTCCCTCTTTGCACTTTTATTTTAATTATGACTTTTTCATTTTGAGTTTGAGTATCTAGGGTGGGGACGCATCACTCATATTAGTTTTTGGGGTGAACAAAAGCGATTCGAGCAGATTCGGAGTACACCTCGGGTAGTTCCCTCGTCGGATCACTTGTATTTAGGCAATCGATGGATTTAATTCAATTCAATCTAACACATTAGTTCAAGTCAGATGAAATTCATAGTCCACTGAAATATGTGAAATAATTGTCGATCTGGTAAAATCAAAATTGCGTGTGGATTGTTAGAAATTGGAAAATATTGAGTTGAAAGTTGAAAGGTACAAGAAGTCATAGAGTTTTTCGATGCGGCAAACTTTTTTGCGTATAAATCCTGCGAAGTGGGATTTATCGATCCCCCGCGGAATTCAAATCTCAAAATTTCATCACGAGTTATACGAGTACTGCGGAGAACGGAACTATTTGACACTAAATTTAATTACGACACTTGCCGGTTTTGAAATTTAGGAAATTGGTTAAATCTCCGGGGGTCAATTGTACATTTGAGACTTTCAATGCTGACCTGTTCGGGTGCGTCGACGAGGAATTTACTCCAACAAGTGACCACACCTTCCAATTCAATTCAACTCCAAAGACAACTTAAAATTGTGACATGTTCTGGAGGAGGTTTTCCACAAGAAAGTAGACGATGGACGTCTTCCTACAAAAAAGGGATCATTCTAGGAATTGAAACATCATGTGATGACACTGGAGTGGCTGTAGTCAACGCGGACAAGAAAATACTTGGAGAAAGTCTGAATCCTCAACTCCAGATTCATCTTAAGTAAGACTTAAGAATTTAAATGTTCAAAAAAGTTAGAAAAACGGTAAAAATAATTTAATATATTTTTCTAGTCACGGCGGAATCATTCCACCGATAGCAAAGCACTTACACGAGCAGCACATTGCCAGAATTATTAATGAGGCGCTGGGAAAGGCAAATCTTACGATTCATGACGTGGATGCCGTTGCAACCACTGTCCGACCAGGTATGGTTGAAAAAAACAATTAGCATCATTTAAAAAAAGTAGTCAAATGTTATAAATAAAATCACCCATTTGATTTTCAAGGTCTGGCCGGCTCATTGGAGGTCGGAATCAAACACGGGAAAGAATTGTGTCTAAAAGGGAATAAACCTTTTATTCCGATCCATCATATGGAAGCCCATGCTCTGACAGCTAGAATGTTGACTGAAGTCCAATTTCCTTACATGGTTCTTTTAATTTCTGGTGGCCATTGCCTTCTTGCTGTTGCAAAGGGGATCAATGATTTTCTTCTTCTTGGGCAGACGATTGATGATGCTCCGGGGGAGGCTTTCGATAAGGTCAGTTAATTCTAACATAGTGAATGGCGTGAGGGGTCAGATTTAAAATTCCTCTAACAAGGGAACCTTTCCAATTGTTCGTCGAATTTTGAACTGAAAATTTTTCTGCAAGGTCATTCACTTATCCTAGCATAGTATGTGAAATATATCGTGCGAGTTTTGCCGCAATGGCTTTAAGTGACCTCCAGGGGTCAAGACGTAATGTATGTAGATGGGGATTTGAAAAAACCATTCTGTCCAGAGGCCTCATTTGTATGTGTGTTAAAAGTGAGAAAAGTGAATGAATTTACAGAAAAATTTTCAGGTCGAAATTCGACGAACATTGGAAAGGTTCCCAGGTTCCCTTGTAAGAGTATCGAATGTCATTATATAGAGAGGACATCCCCTGACCCCTCATTACGCAAAATTGAACTGAATTACAAATTAAATTGAACTAATTTTGAAAATAATACGCCAGCGCCGTCTAACGGATTGCTCCAAGACCCAAACCTGACCTTGTTTAGTTTGGAGTCAACAAAAATGTCCTCTCTGTAGAAAGACGCCTCTCTTTACTCTTAAGTCTTAGGAATTTAGCTAGAAATTTTGTCTAGTCTGCCCTGTTGTTTCAAAATGTGTAATTTAGGGTACTGAATAATATTTCTTCCGATTTCAGACGGCAAGACGATTGAAGTTACACAACAAATCAGACGCGTCGGCGATTTCGGGCGGAGCTGCGATTGAATACTTTGCGAAGAAAGGAAACCCTGAGAAATTTAAATTCCCTACACCCATGTACAAATATCGGGATTGTAATTGGAGTTTTGCGGGTCTCAAATTCATCGCCCTCCGACATATACTGAGGGAGGAGAGGAAACATGGTGAGAGGGAAATAATACTTATCCCAGTTTATGTGAGTAAAATTAAAAATAAACGTTAAAAATGCATAAAAATTCATAGAAATCGAGGGGAGTGACGCGATTCCTTCCATAAATGATCTGTGCGCGAGCTTCCAACATGCGGTCGTGACTCATTTGTGCAAGAAAGTCCATCGCGGCATGATCTACGCTGAGATGAGGAAAATTGTACCGGAAACGAATAAGAATTTGGTAATTCTCAATTTTGTTTTATACAATCGGATTTTCAAGCTCGAATTTTGATGCTTATTATTCTGTTTTCTAGTACTCTTTCGATATTAGAACGAATAATAAATAAATTTGTTTACATTTAGGTCGTTTCTGGAGGCGTGGCTTGCAATGACTATATTCGCGGTGGGATTAAATTAGTATGTGAGGAAATGGGCTATAATTTCATCGTTCCACCTAAACATCTGTGTACTGAGTAAGAATTATGACGATTTTAATTTAATTCCAAAAACATACTGTCGCTTATAAACAAACTCAACCCCTCGATCTCATTCTTTACGAATTAGGGAAATCGATTCCGGCCACTTTTCGGGAAAATTCCGGGAAAATTATTTTCTTCTCAAACAAGTGCACAACTCGAAATCAGGACAAAAATTTGAGTTTGAATGAAAAAAATAAATTCCCGGGAATTTTTTCGAAACAATGGCCGGAAAATAAACCCTAACCCCCATCCATATGTAGGGAGTAGTGGTTTGTGGGATTAGGGTTTTGTTTTTCTGTCACTGTTCCGGAAAAATTCCCGGAATTTCCTTTTCCTTTCAAATCCAATTATTTTTGTTATTTCGATTTCTGTACGTGTTTCAGTAAAAAAAAATAATTCTCCCGGGATTTTCCGGAAAAGTGACCGGAATCGATTTCCTTAATCGGTGAAAAATGAGATGGAAGGGTTGAATTTTTTTTATAATCGACAGTAATTTTAATTCATCTTATATTTTTATTTTTGTCCAGCAATGGTGTCATGATCGCATGGAATGGAATGGAAAAGTGGAATGCCGGAGTGGATATCATCCAGCCAGACGAACTGGACTCTGTTGAGATGTTGGCAAAGTAAGATTTGGATTTTAAATTGATTGTTAGAACGTAAAGAAAACCATGCTTTTTTTTTTAATTTAAATTTCTAAAATTACAGGGCACCGTTCGGAATAGATTTAAAACAGGACATCCGGAACCTGGACATTAGATGCAAGCGGATTCAAATGAACCAACTTTTCACGCAAGCTTCTGCCTCTGCCACTCCTTAGTGGAAAAATGTAGATGACATTTTTAGTGTTCAGCTCTTAATTCTTGTCCGTTGGTCGAAATGGTGGAAAATGATGCAAACTCTAGTCATTTCTCATTTGTACTTAGCCTATTTGTAGTCGTAGTAGATTTTCGTATATGGGTACGTCCATATTCAAGGCTGCATGCTGGGTGTCCCAGGGAAAACGCACCATTGTTTGGTTATATTTTGTCGTAGTTACAAGAAATTATGTTACCGCGCTTTCTCTTGGACACCCTGTATTTTGTCAGAAGCCAGACAGTATTTTTTTTGTCAAATTGTACCCTTTTTACCTTGACATTATGTGATCTCAACTTCGAATCAGCTGATTAGATTTGCTGATAGGTTCGACTAGATATTTACTTTTTGAGGGAGTGTGGTGGCTGAAAATCAGTTGACAACTGTTCAAAATTTTAGTTTGCGAGGGGACCTCCTCCAATATAAAATTTCATGCATTGTCGTTGCCATTCGTCTAGATTCCTTTTTGTCTGCCACGATATGACTTTTGGTATAGTTCATACCTAGGATTAAATTTTAGGGCGTAGGGGAAATGCCCGCTAGGATGAGAACAATAAAACATGACAATAATAATGAGTGGGCGACAATTCGCTCGATTAGATTTGAGATTACGACTTGTGTGTCTTTACCTTGTATGCGTCTAAGTCTAAGGAAGTTGGTATTATTTATAAATGTTTTTTGAGGCAATGCATCCAATTAGATAAATGTGCTAATGGTAGAATTTGTTGAAAATTTGTATTGTTTTGATGTTATATTTCTTGTTTTTTTTTTTTGTCATACGTCCGTATTTGCATTGTTGTATCTGCACTGTTTTGAAAATTTAACGTACAATACTTCCGAAATCGCTGTCAGAATCAGTTGGTATTTTGTAAATGCATGCAAAGCAGCTCAAGTCTTTACCTTACTTGGACTCTAAAAGCAAGAAACTGTTGTTGATCTATGTGTTTAAATTTTAAAGCCTTAGACAAGGATGGTCGTTGGGAAGACGGGTCCGTTTGTCTCAAGGCCGTCCTTACCTAATATGAATGTTTCATTTATTGTCGTCCTCTGATTTTGATGAATTGAATAAAAAGAGTAATTTAATGGAGAAAAAAAAAGTATGAAAGTCCGAATGTGAAATTTTTTATTGATATTGTTGTAGACAAGTGTGTTGACGAGTGGGATCAAACAACACTAAAGCACGAGTAGGAATTTCAAAGGGATATGGGAGTTGGTCATTTTGTTTGGACAGATTAAGTCCGTGAAGGTGAACTGACGATTGCGATTGCATTGTAAACACTAGAGAATTCAGTAACGAGCTCTGGTAAATAATGAGCCGATTGTTATAATAAACATGTCCGATATATGACTGAAGCCCATCATTTTATAATGAATGGGTATATCTACATAAAAACTGGAGTTTATGTATTGTCTCATCTCTGCTCCACACTGCACTTATTAACTAGAATTCAAAAGGCATCATCTCTTGGGTAAATTTAATTCACAACACTGCATGTTGTAAATACTTACTTCCGGCTTTTTATTATTGCATTGCAGATTTAATAAACGGTCGTAAGGACCGAGTAGATATGTGTTGCGAACCATGACATAGATAATGCAATGCGCATAGCTAGATTGCTAGATTGTTTTGCCAACATTTACTGCACGTGACCTCTGAGGTCACCCGAGGTCAGCTGGCGAGGTTATACTAATATTTGGTGATTCTCGTTACCCCGTATACCTACCCTGCTAATTTCGTTGAAATTCGTCAACATTTACTGCACGTGACCTCTGGTGACCTCAGTGGTCACCAGGTCATATTAACCCTAGATTCTTGTGACCTTGTGTACTTACCCTGTAAATTTCGTTGAAATCCGTCAATATTTACTTCATGTGACCTCTGGTGACCTCAGAGGTCACCTGACGAGGTCATATTAATATTCAGTGATTCTTGTGACCTTGTATACCTATCCTGTGAATTTCGTTGAAATCCGTCAACATTTATTTTATGTGACCTCTGGTGACCTGAGTCAGAGGTCACCTGGCGGGGTAATATTAACACTTCCTGTGTCTTGTGACCTTGTCTACCTACACTGTAAATTTCGTTGAAATCCGTCAACGTCTACGGCATGAAAAGTGTGGACGGACGGACAGACAGACAGACAGACGGATAACACATTCACATAATGTCTTGCTTACGTAACACATAATAACTGAAATGATAAAAGACGACCGTGATTGCACTTTCATTCTTTCTATGCATTTTCCCTGATTCTGTGAAAAAGCTGTTTACAAACTGTTGTGATATTTCATAGACTTTGAGTGTAACATTGCTGCTCTAAAATAGTTACACTGTGATTTAAATTATTCTGGCACGTCAATCGAAAACTGAAAACAACTGTGAAAATTCGAATTCGCTAGTTTATTATCAATCTGTACTCGTATTTTGCTCAGGTAATGATTAATGAAAACTGATACTAAAATATGTTTCCATATTTTTACAGGACATTTTCCTTTTCCTTTCATCGTTTTGTATCACGATGTTAATTGAAATTCTAATTATTTGATAACTTTAAATCAAAAAAATTAATTTCTCAAAATTTAATAATTTTTCTAGGGCTCCATCTCAACATTGAACAGAAGAATGAAATTCTTAGTGGTGATCGGGACTTTCTTACTTCCATTTGTGAACACACGTGAATATAATCGAACTCATGTCGAAGAAGCACTGAAACAGACGCTTGTTTCTGGAGCGAAGGATCTGTTACGGACAGCGGGAGATTTAGTTTTCGGGGAAGATGCTTACACCCACCCAGACCCAGGATCAGGCGTCCCGCTCCCTGCCCCAACAGGACTCAAAACCCCGTCAATGGAAGACGCTACTTATTATATACATTTCGCAGCAGCCGCCTACTGCGAAGGAGCTCCTCTTGCTGATTGGTCGTGTCAAGAATGCAAACTCGTCAGACCATCCGTCCAAATGGTAAAAGTATTGACCAACGAGACTCGGGGAACGCAAGCCTTCATTGTCCACGATGATTCCAAGAAAGAATTTATTCTTGTCTTCCGGGGTTCACACAACCTTCCTAATATTATGGATGATTTTAATTGGGAATTCGTTCCAACTCAATATAAAGATGGAGCGAAAATTCACAATGGGTTTAATTTGGCGGTCATGTCACTTTATAAGAATATTCTTGCGGAGCTGACTGACCTTTTGGCGAAAAACACAGGTTATCGCGTTGTTATCACCGGACATTCCTTAGGGGGTTCAATGGCAGACTTGACCTACTACAATCTCAATCACGACCTCAGCGGCAAAAATTTCTCAGTGTTTACTTATGGTCAGCCGAGGGTAGGCTATAAGGCATTCGCGGATTATATAAATTCTCAGTCTATTCCTTTTGCAAGAGTTACGAATGAAGCTGATTTGGCTCCACAATTAATTCCTTCTTCTCTTGGATTCCTTCATCATGGGACTGAATTCTGGACTCATGGTGGTACCACTCGTGTATGTTCGAATAATCTTTATGAGGATCCAACTTGCTCCAATTCTGAGCTAAAGGAGAAGTTAAATACAGATGATCATCAGCTCTATTTAGGGACTAAAATATTGATGCAATGTGTGTAAATAAGAGGATTGGCGCCAAATAACAACGCACAGACATTGGATCAAGAAGTAGCTTTTCTAGCAGCTATATGTTAGATTATTTGGTGTGGAACCTTCACAAAAGTTGTGTGGTGTTCTGTTGATACATGTATTTTTATCATCACCTTCCGCCAACACAAAATATAGATATCAACTTAATAAAAATTTTGAACACTAGAAATGAATTAAAAAGGGTGCTATTTAACTCAGCTTCTTTTTTAATAAGAAACGCTTCTGAATTAATACATTCCGCTTCTTATTTAATAGATCCGCTTCCAAATAATTATTTTCGCCGTTAGTTTAATAAATGTCGCTTCCGGATACATAATGTCTCCGCGGAAGTAATAATTTCGCCTCCGAATAAATAAAATCGCGACTAAATTATTACTCGCCGCCGTCAATTAAATAAACTCTCAGACAGAATAATAGTTCCCGCTTCCGAATAAATAAAAGTACGTCTAAACTAATAGTTTCCGCTTCCGTATAAATACATTTATACGGCTCATTTATAAAAAAAATGTGATATTTCCCAGTGTAGTGTTATTTGACTTGAGAGAAGTCGAAGCAGTGCACTTGTGCATTGACTCAAACTGAAAAAGAGAAACAAACAAAAAATTTTATTGGATATACGATATACCAGAGAACTTAAGGGAACACACAATCTTGACGGGGAAAATTATTTTGAATTTTTTTAAATTTTCTGTAATGCATCTAATGGTGAATCTGTCAGCATTGACCCGAATTGAAAAACGCTGGAAATGTAGCATTTGATTTAACACAGAATTCTATAAATTCCAAAGGGGGGACGTCCGGAATTTCAGTGTTCTAGGTACGGAATATTAATTCACATACATCAGTAATCGCTCAAATTCCTGAATCTAAAATTGGAGCGTACAGGGTGACTAATATGTATTGTCCCCTCCCCCCTCTGCCGCCCCTGCAGCAGGAAACACAATACGTAGGATCAAGTTGAATACCTCGTTCGAAAGATTATCAGCTCAAGTGGGATCTCAGACTCTAGATTTCAGATCCATCCAAGTGCGTACACGCACAGCGCGCAGTGGAAAATGAAATATTGGGTTCTCGCATTTTCTCTGCCGCTTTTTTACGGTCTTTCGTCTGAATAGCCGTGAAAACTTCATAAATTCGATAAACGAACTTCATCACAGTATTCCCAAGAGTTTGCTGAAAATTTAGAGCTATGGTCCAACAATTTCTGAGCATTTCGATTTTGCCTCGAAATTTCAATTTTTCTGAAAACACCCGAAAATGAGATTTTGAAACAAAATCGACTTACTCAGAAATTGTCGACCCATGGCTCAAAATTTTCAGATAGCACTCGGGAATTTTGTGATGAAATTCGTATTTTCAATTTTTGACATCTTCACGGCTATTCAGACGGAAGACCGTGAAAAAGCGAAAAAAAAAACAGATTTTTTATCTTCCACCGCGCGCTGTGCGCGAACGCGCTTTCAGATAGATCCAAAATATGGTGTCTAAGATCTCACTTGAGCTGATCATTCCGACGAGGTATTCCAATTGATCCTACCTATTGTGGTTACTGATGTAGGTGGAAGGGGAGACAATACATATTAGTCACCCTGGACAAAGTGGAAGATTAATGTTTTTGCCAACAATTCGTAGCCAGCAGCTGTGGAGTAGAAAAAGTGGAGAATGCAGACTGAATGTATGACTAACGCTCTGCGTATGTTCAAAGTTGATAGTCCTTTCTTAATTACAAAGTGAACTCTATTCATTATTTTAATGCATAGTACGGCAGAATCCGGAAATACTAGCACGAAATGGGGAAACGGCTATATACGGACGAGTTGGAGACATTTAAGACGAGTGTTTTGATCTTATCTATTTAATGCACCGGCTGTGCTCTCGATCTTTCTCAATCCATCCATTCATAGTTTCATCATAAATTCTTGATTTTCCTGCAACCATGAAGATTCAGAAACGTCCCAGAAAAACAATAATTCATGTTTTACACAATGAGAGCATAGGATGAAGTAACTCTCAAGTCAGTCCAAAATTCACTACCTGCAGCTGCGGATCAAAACCGAAAACGTCGGAACATCATCTTTTGAATATTTATAAATATTCAAAAACATTTAAAAAAAAATATTTGCAGTAATTTTGCACGAGCATTTCAAATAATTTTACGACAATTGTGTGCTTCCTGCTACAATGTTGACACTTAGCACTCAATATTACCGTTGTCTGACCCCAGGCGTATCAATATTGCGAAGAGGTGTCGCCACCGGTCAAAATGGAAAACTGAGTGGGCAAGTAGCGATTGTGACAGCGTCCACGGATGGGTAATACTGTTACTTATCTACGAACTCATACCATCAATCTCATTCTTCACCGATTAGGGAAATCGATTCCGGTCACTTTTCCGGAAAATTCCTGGAAAATTATTTTTTAATCAAACACGTGCACAACTCGAAATAAGGAAAGAATAGGGTTTGGAGGAAAAATATTAATTTCCAAGAATTTTTTTTGTAACAGTCACCGGAAAACAAAACCTTAATCCCCACGCATATGTAGGGAGTAGTGGTTTGCGTAGGGATTAGGGTTTTGTTTTGCGTCACGGTTCCGGAAAAATATCCGGAAATTTTTTCTTTCCTTGAAACCCGTTTTTTTGTCCTTATTTCGAGTTGTGTACGTGTTTGATTAAAAAATAATTTTCCCGGGATTTTCCGGAAAAGTGACCCGAGTCGATTTCCCTAATCGGTGAAGAATGAGATCGAGGGGTTGAGTTTGTCTATAAGTAACAGTGTATATTCATTTATTCATTTATTAGTGTAAAATCGGATAATTGTCCAAAGGTGGTCATTCTTAATGCCTGCACACATTATTTATAGAATTGGGCTAGGAATTGCCCGTAGACTTGCGGAGGATGGTGCAAAAGTTATGATTAGCAGTAGACGGGTAGCAAACGTTGAGAAAGCTTTGAATGAACTCTATTCGGACGGAATTTCAAAAGACCAATTGACGGGAATGGTTTGTCACGTGGGAGATGCAGACGATAGGACTGAGCTAATTCAGAAAACGGTTAAATTGTATGGAGGTGTGGACATCGTTGTGTCTAATGCTGCTGTCAACCCGGTTTTAGGCGTCCGAGCTCTTGATGTAAAGTTCATTCAATAAACTGTAGTTTATATTTTTAAATTACTAACCAGGGGAACGCGAGGGCGGCTATTTTTAGAAAAAATCTGTAATTGTTGCCACTGAATTTTGATAGGATGAGAAATACGGAATGATATGTCACTCCACCCACATTTCAGCCTTAGGTCAGCAATCGACCTTTGTTCGAATTCTGGAGGTGTGTTTGCATGCGTGAATGGCATGACTGTCCTCCTTCTCGTCTCACTTTTCCTCTCCCCGCTCCATCTCTCTTTCCCTGCGTCAAAAGAACCAACGGAGTGTCAAACGGAGCAGATGTCCCGGCTCGACACAAGAACAATTTCAAAATTAGAAACAGAGGTCAAGTTGCTGACCTAAACTTGCAATGTGCGACGAGCGACATACTATTTTAGATTTCAAATCGCCTCAGGATTCAATGGTAAAAGTTTCAGATTTGTCTAAAAATATACGCCCTAGTGTGCCCATCCTAAGTCGGTTCACTTTTAATTTGACTACTAAAATTTTTGACAACATCAGTGTACAGAAGCTACCTGGGACAAAATCTTCGGAGTCAACGTCAAGGCACCATTTCTGCTGTGCAAGGAAGTATTGCCTCATTTGCTGAAGCGAAAAGGTGCTTCAATAGTATTCATTTCGTCATTTGCGGCTTATTACCCTTTCCAGGTTTGTTTATCCTGACGAGGGAAGTACTTAGGGTGTACCTCAACCATTTGACCCAAACTTCTTTTTGCAAAGACCTTTGCCACAAACCATCAAAAATGTCACCAGCTCGAGCACATCTCAAAATTTGATATATAAAAAAATATTGAAATAGTTTCGAAAAAGCGCCAAGAGTGTCTTTGTAGATTTTGGCATGGGATATCTCATGGAACTTTCCCCCAAAACTGATCTCAGGACCCATAATTTTTTCAGAACTCTACAAAAAAAACTCAGGGAAGCGTTGAAAGGTGTGAAATAATAAATTTGATGAAAAGAAAACATTCCTTGCTAAAATCTTGAGGTCAAAGACTCCTTGCACTTTATCTAAAAACTTTAAATAATGTTTTAAAAATGGAGTTTCGACAAGGTAATATTTTTGAGGGTTTGGGACTAAGGTCTTTCTGAAAAAAGATGTTTGGGTCAAATCGTTGAATTACACCCTAAGTACTGCTTACCTCGTAAAAGTTTGTAGTTTGAGTTTCATTATTTTAGTTTGTAGAAATTAACCATTATAACTCAATATTTTGGTTACTATGTACTTTGTTAGGAAATGGGGCTTTATTCATTGAGTAAGACTGCCCTCCTGGGACTCAATAAAGTTCTTGCACAACAATTGGGAAAACAAGGGATTCGTGTGAACTGTATAGCACCTGGCGTCATTCGAACTCGCTTCAGTCAAGCGGTAATTTCTAACAACAATTATTTATGTAGAAATCACTACAATAAATTTGATTACCATTTTTGAGATATCTGTCGAGCTCTAATGCCACGCGCTTCCCTTCCTTGCACTGACAAGTGTTTGGAGGTTAGATTAAACCCTGAACACATTTTACAGGTCATGCAAGATCCCGAGTCAGTTCTTATCCACGAGTACATTGACCAGGTCATGGATGAGACTCCGCTTGGAAGAATTGGGGAAACGCGTGAAGTAGCTGCCCTTGTGTCTTTCCTATGTTCCAAGGATGCTTCCTACATTACTGGAGAAAATATTGTGGTTGCCGGAGGATTTGTCAGACGAGTGTAGTGCAATGCAGTGATTTATACAAATTTATGTGTAGGTTCATACTTCCAATAATTTGTCATCTAATACCATAGATTTTCATTTGAGAGATGCAGAGGAAGGAAGCGCGTGGAAATTAGTACTATTACAGATCTATCCAAATTAACCTAACAAATTCTTAGTGGGTGAGCTCATACTACGCAAACAATTTCAAAGGATATCGCACAAAGGTCACGGCAAAAGATCCCCTGTCAGAATTGTCTGCATTTTGAATATGTTATACCCTTGCCTTGACCTGCTGAACAACTTTTGTGAAGGTCCTATCCACAAAGGTCGCACCGTTTGGACACCATGAAAAGACGGAGGGCATGTGCTTCGCCGAATCCGCCCTGGGCGTAGCACATGACCCTCGTGTATTTGTAGCGTCCAAACGGTAAGACTTGGGGGTGGGACCTTTACAAAAGTTGTCCAGCAGGTTAAGGGCTACAACATATCCAAAATGCAGCCAATTATGACAGAGGACCCTTTGCTTTGCCGTGCCCTCTGTGTTGTATCCTTTTGCAAAAAATGTCAACACTTTTTTGTTTGGACAATATGAGCTTACCTTTTAAGGTTGTTGTCAAACTATTTTCATGTTTAAAGATATAAATTTGTAAATTTTACAGGTTGTTGATGATCCAAACTACATTGACAGGACGATGGCTGAAACTCCATTGGGAAGAATTGGAGAACCTCATGAAATTGCTGGCCTTGTTTCATTCCTCTGCTCGAAAGATGCTTCGTACATTACTGGCGAAACTATTGTTGTTGCTGGAGGTCACCCTACAAGATTGTAACCAAGCACAGTTCAAATCTACCAATTTATTTCATATCGGCTTAAAACTGTAGAACCTACGACTCAACCAGTAGAGCTTAAAAATATCAAATTCTATAAATGATGTCAGTAACATGGGGAAAGAAATTAAATTAAAATGAATTACTTACAATTGATTTGGAATTATAATTACAATTAAATAATTACATTCGGCTCTGCACAACATTCAAAATTCTTGTATATTTATTCTTACAACAAAAACTAATTGCAAAATCCAATCTCACAATCCATTTGTTACTATATATAGAAGCAATTATTGTTTTGATTTAGCACAATTTCTGATTCTAAGATTCTTGGAATGTGGACGTTGAAACAACGAAGAAGAGATTTGATAGGATTTTGACATCGCCGTCGTGATTCGTC
>JAQFYE010003743.1:0-14603 GCA_034694305.1 Protaphorura glebata
AGGGTCCTGGCACCGGAAAAGCCGGAGCTTCCCAAAATAGTGTCATCGACGACACCGCCACCATTACTTAACCAGCAAACAAATTCGTACAACAATATCTACTGGTTTTGGGATGATTGTGACCTCCTGGTTGGCAGAAACAATCTGACTAACACTTCTTCCATATTCTTCAACAATTCTGTGAACCATCCCACATGTTACGCCAAACTGCATGAAGATGAATTCAATGAATCGTATGCTTTGAATCATACACCTAAATAATGACATCGCAAATATACATAATTTATCGTTTTATTTCCTGTTAGGAATTCATTTGTATCTTTGGGATCTTACCCTCACCAATTCGTGAAGGAAAAAAGGTACAACATGTTGAAGGACAAATGGAAAAAAAGAAATGAAGGAAGTGCAACCCCTGCGGACATTGTTGGATTCGGTCAATGTCAAGATTCATTTGACAAACGACTGGAATTCAATTTCCACACATGTTATAGCAATTTAACAGAGAAGTATTTAATATTACCTGATGTGTTCATTTGCCCTGATCCCGGTTGTCCACTTGTTTGGCTTCGCGGCCTTCGGAACATTTCAGACTGTATTTACAACCCATACCCGATTTCACCTTTCTTCACAAATGATACCATCAATAATGGGACTAATACCACTGGTTTTGCCATGCCCGCCAATGGGACTACCGGCTCGAGACGTCTGGGATATTTTGACTGTTACGGTGAAGAAATCGATACCGTGAAAGATAGAGACGATTGTGGTTGGTTGAAAATACGGAGAAGGGACGAGACGGATATCCCAAAACCACATATCGTTATCCCCGACAAAATGGTGGCTATACCGGATGGGTTTGGTAAAAAGCTGAATACGACAAAGTGGTGCTACAGTCACGTGATCGGTAAACTGAATTACATTTTGTACCGTGAAATTCATCCTCGAACTAATTTTCCGTTTGCTCCCTATTTTCCAACAAAAGAGAGATGTAAAAATGACACCTTCCGTAAATATTGTCCTTGGGCGAATATCGACAGCAGAGGCTATGAGAAATTCACGGAAGGATTTCTCTACGGGAGTGACTGTTACAATCCGTCGCTATTCTTTGAATTTGTTGAACCAGATAGCATCACTGGGATTTGCAATCATACGTTCCCTGAAGAGTGAGTCATGCATTTAGATAATAGATACCATAATTGTATTTAGTGCTCTAATCTCAATCGGATTCCGAAGAGAAATTTCTAATTCCGTGACAATCTACACACTTGGATGTACGTGGTTGAATGTCCAGTAAAGGTTTCTTTTAGAATATTAGAATCCGTGCTAGTAAATTCTCAAGGACTTCCTTACCTGATGATCATAAAACATTTCTAAAATTTAACTCGATTGTCTACCGCATCTACCCTTCAAGGCAGGCGCAACCATTTAAGACGGTTAAAGATAAAACGAAGAACGGTATTTACTCATAGTTCTGCCTTCATACTTACATCGAGTTTCGAAAGTTTTCATTGTAGAAGAAAACTTTGGAAAACTCATTTCTTTTTGCAGTAAGTATGAATAAGTCCACTCTAGAAAACGTTTGCCTGGACTTTCAAACAGTGTCCACCCCTCCCCTGTTCGGCAGCCCAATGAGGGAGAGTTAGACAAAAAATGAGATACGCATTTCGTAGAGAATCATATAAGGGGTCTAGGGAGCTATTACGTTTAAAAATTCGGGTCGCTGAGGATTTCTGAACGTTTTCTTGACGGCCGATAATATATCGTTTACAATTTATTTATGTAGTTTTTGAACTTTTTTATCGGTTTGGAAAATGCCGATTTTTCACTGGGGACACATTCGAAGGAAACAAACTGCTATATTTCAATCAGAAGTACAAAATTTCAAAGATTGCGTAGAAATATAGCAATTTTTAGCATCGGCGGATTTTTTGTAGAAAATTATTTTCTACGTGTACTTGTCAAGTATCCGACTTTTGGGAGTCTTAGCATACCGATTTTTACTCAAACGCTCGTCAGCACCGCTAAGCCCATCGCATTTTCAAGCTAAATGGCTCCCTAGATAGTCCCTAGATCCCGACGTGTCACCCTGTAGCTATCCGTGGATCCCAATATGTAATTATAAGGCTGGCGAAACATAATTTCGCGAGTAGTTTTGAACACTAATATTTCGACCTCTGAATTGAAAGGTATCTTACAAGGGATGGACGTTTTCATCGGAACAGTGAGCTCGATGATGCGAAAAAAATTTGGGATCGGACTACGTATGTTGCACCCAGGAATTACACGTACACAGATTTTCCTTGTAAGTTAAAAAATCTCACCTCCATGGGTGGAAGAGATGAAATGAATGGATTTCAGCAAGCTAAAGATTTTCGAAGGAGATGCTTTAATAGAACAACACAGATTGATTGGGTGGAAATGCTTTTTGAAAAAATTGGGCCCAATTACATTCCTTACCTGTTTGAAAGTTTCCGAAACGGCAATAGTTGTTGGCAAGCACCGTACCCGCAAGTCAATTCCACTACGCATTTTGACTGTTGGGGAATCCCGGCGGAACTTGATGAATGTGGTACACTTAAACAAGCAAAATATGTGGGACCATTCTATAGAGAAAGAGCTATTGTATCCAACATCACACTGAAAGAGACTATAACAATCGAGATAAGGCATCATTTTGCTGGAAGTATGACGCCTTTCAATGTGTCACGGAGATGCTGGAATTCCACATTCGCTAGAAGTAATGTGAATTTGTCACTCAGTTTGTATCAATCTCACTCGTCTATTGTCGTGAAATGTTTTCTAGCCCTTTGAATTTTGAATATTATTAGGAAGATGTCATGATCCGAACATCATCTGCAAGAATGACTTGGAACCGCATGGAATGGTCGCATATTATAGAGATGACTGTGTTGCCGAAGGCTTAACCCAAGATGGGTATGGGGTGTGCCAGAGATATGCTCCATTGCGGTAAGAATCAATTTGGGGTACTGTAGTTATGTATTATATTTGCCTGAAGGATTAGACATCGGAGACCTAAATAATGATTTAATATGAATCGGAATATCCGCATCCCTATTTTTATCCATGTCAGGTCTAGACCCTATAGTTTATATCCTGGTTTATATCAGCACCTTTCCACCGCAGCGAAATCGCTACTATGTAAACTTGTATGTAGGTTTCAAAGCGAATTCTCCAAAGGTTAGGGTTCACACCACATGGCGTCTTCCGCTAAAGATCGACGGGAGAAGGTCATAGAAACTACTTACAATTCAAAACTCATGAGATCACAAATCAGATGTATAACATAAAATATGTACTTGTATCAGGACAGATACTTCAGACAAAATTTAATACGAAATACACATCAGAATATTTGATCGACAATAAATCATATTAAACATTTCTTTCCGATAATCCTATCGGATAATTCGGACCAGACATGCGGAGCTGTTATTCATATTGGATTTCAGACTTATCTGTAAATGATTTAAGTCGAAATAAAAATCTAAAATCGAGAGGATCAGTAGCCAGATAAGATCACATGATTTAGTTCAAATTCGGCTTCGATAATTTTGTTACCGTCACTGTGCAATAAATCCAAACTATAAATATGAAACGGTAATTTTCTGATTCGAGGGAGTTTGTATCAGAACTCTGGCTTTCTTAGGTTGTCAGAAACCAGTATATAGAGAATGTTGTTAAAGCTGTATAGTTGATGAAAAGTGTACAGAGCAAAACAAGAACGGAACGGGAAAAACACAGAACGTGACTAAAATTGTAAGTATTCGTTTCAGACTAATCAACAACATCACGTCATTCTCTGGAGATTATTACACAGAAACGATGAAGATGACCTGGAAAGATCCAGATGATCAGTTCTCGGCTTTCTCTAATTGTTCAAGACCAATTGTAACAGCCAATACGACACTTTCGAATCTGAAATGGTCTTGTGTAGAAACACCAGGGTCATTTTATAATTTCTATGCCCCGAATAATCTGACGGACCCTGCACGAGTAGACATGGAACGTGCCGGTTTTCCTTGCCGAAATCGGCGAAACACAAATAACTGTACTGGTGTCACACCCTGCACAGCAATCGGCCCATTCTTCGAACAATTAAATTTCAGAGTTCCTTGTAAAGATAGAAACGATACATTTCAAGCGTGGATTCCACGGTTCCTGGTCCAAAACGATGCTCTTCAGAAGAAATATTTTGACATCACTACGGTCAAAATGGAAGAGTACAGAAAGTCGCTTAATTTGTCGTGTTGGGAGAATCCAATTCTAATTCCGGATTATAAATCGTTTATATGGGATAAAAATCTCACCGTTTCGAGTACGGGAGTATTCGATTGTTGGGGTGATGGTACGAATCCTATACGGATGGACGATATCGATGACTGTGGATGGTACCTAATTGAACAAATACCGACTGGTCTTATTCCGATGCTATCCACGTCCACCAGACCCAGAAAAATCGTTTCCATAAACATAACTGTAGAGGGTTTTACTGTCATTTCAAATAGGAGTTGCTGGGACGAGCCAATTTCGTTGAGTAAGCAATCTTTTTTTTGTACTTATATGGAAAATACATAAATATGAAACAAAATATTGTAATTTTTTAATTGTGAAAATGTTTTTAGAGAATCAAACATTAAGAAAAAATGTGTTAAGTTTACCTGAATTTGAAACAGATTTTAACTAAGGTATAGTTGGAGAGAATTAGTAGTGGTTAGTTGCGTCGTTTCGTGTCAAGTAACCACATGGAATTCTGTCGGTTCTTCAGTTCCAACCATTTTAAACTTCCAGAATTCCCATTTGCAGTCATGTCGTTTTCTCTAATTCCGTTTTTGTAAATACATAAATATGAAACAGAATATTGTTACTTAATTGTAAGGATATTCTCAGAGAGTTAATATGTTTCAAGTTTACTTAAATTTAAAACAAATTTTAACGTAGATATACATAGAGAGAAGGTCAGCTTAAATGGTTAGTCGCGTCTCGCATGGAAAGCAATCACAAGGAATTCTGTTGATTTTTCAGTTCCAACCACTTGAAAACTCGTAAAGCTCCCATTCGCAGTCATTCGTTTTTCCTAATTCTATCATTTCATACAATTTAGAAAGATGCAGGGACCGAAACCTAATATGCAAGAACGATCCGACACCAAAGGTAGTGGCTCTATATGGCGATGATTGTATTAAATTTTCCCTTGAGAAGGAGATGGACGAGTTTGGCGGATGTCTTGCAAATTTTCCAAAAAGGTACGTCTAGTCAACTTCTCCACATCTCATCTGAAACTGAAGAAAATTGTTACTCGAAAGTTTAGAAATTATATAGTTTATACGGATTTAGCACTGCTTCATATTTTGTTCCAGTATGATAGACAACATCACGTACTTCCCAGCCAAGTATTACATTGACACTCGAAAGACGACGTGGGATAATCCAGACGGGGATTATACAATTCAAAATTGTACCAAGCCGAAGCCACCAGCTGGTACTCTTGTATACGATTTCAAATGCAACCTCCAGGACCCAGGGTCATTTCTAGATTTTAACGCGTTTCAGAAATCATTCAAGGAGGATCCTGACAACGCCGATCTCCCTTGTCGAAATAGACGAGATAGAATTCCAGAGTGTAAGGGGAAAAATCCCTGTCGATTCATCAACCCTATGGTCGAAGCTTTAAACTTTCGACTTCCTTGTCGTGACCGAAAGAACCGAGTTCGAGCCATGATTCCGAGGTTCTTGTTCAGAGCAGGCGAGTCATATAGCAAACGTGGGAGTCTAGCTTATTGGGGTATAGAGCCTCTACGTCTTGAAGAAATCAGAAGAAACAACAGTTTGTCCTGTTGGGAAAACCCATTCTTATTCCCTGGAAATTTCACATCATTAGGATTCTTGTGGCTCAAACAGATCGGTTCGCTCAATCCAAAAATACGCTTCATAGAGGATTGCTGGGTCAATACGTCTTCGCGTCCAACAATCGATATGTTCGACGATTGTGGGTGGTACCCACACACAAAATATCCAACAGGAATTTCTCCGCCTCTAATTTCTACACTAACAAAAAAATCAGTTACCGTCAACATAAATGTGGGCGGAAAACTGATCATTGTCCGAAGGACATGTTGGGATGAAGCGGTTTCACAGGGTAAGAAATTCCAGACTTGTAGCACGAAAGCGTACACATTTTCCATCTTAAGATTCGAGATTCGACATCTTTCTTATTCTCTGTCTATACGGAATGAAGGTTGTCCATACTTTTCACAGTTTACTGCTCAAGTCAAATGTTTCAAAAAGGCACAATTTTTAATTTACTACTATTTCAAAATTTGATTCGAATTCAACCGGTTTAAGGCGACAATGTTACTTGTACGAAACTTTTTTTGTACCTCACTGTACTAAGCGAATGCAGTTGCCGCGTTAATTAGTATTTATCTCTCACTTCGACGAGGGAACTCTCCTATTTATATATATGTATGTACACTTCATGGAGTTAACAAAAAATAAAACTAGTCTGTTGAATTCATGGGTTCCAATCCAAAGATATATTTTTGAAAGATTGAGCCTTACGAAGGTTAAACAGACATCTCTGCGATGTTACATATACATGACTAGCAGAAATTTGAGATTTCATTTTCCTGACAGTCAGGCGGAATTGCATACTACATTAACACTGTAACAACAGTAGTTGCAACATGAAAAGATGAAATGTTCTAATTTAAAATGTAGCTTCATAGCATGATGATTATTGTTATGTAATTTAGAGAGATGCATGGACCCAGGCATAACATGCAAGGACGATAAAAACATCGGACCAACTCCAGTACTCGTGGCTTTGTACGGCGAAGATTGTATTCGATTAAATCTGACGCTGGACGAGTTCGGTGGATGCACCGGAACTGCATCAAATACTACGTAAGTCATCCTATCATTCTCAGTTAATTCACCACTTGTTGAGAAAATCAGTAATCAAATGTTTGTAAATCAACCAGCTTGGGTTTTAAATCTGCTACATATTTTTTTCCTAGTTTGATAGACCACATCACCATCTTCCCCGAGCAGTATTACATTGATACTCGAAGAATGACATGGGATAATCCAGACGGGGATTATGTGATTCAACCTTGTGTCAAACCTCCTTCAACACCGATGAACGCGCTAGATCCCAATTACAATTGTAAGCCGGAGGAGCGAGGAAAGTTTTTGGATTTCCGCTCGGCCAACCCGGGGGATGGGAACTCTTATCTCCCTTGTATGAATAGACTAGATAAAACGTGTATGAACAAAGCACCCTGCGAATTCATCAACCCAATGGTCGAAGCTCTAAACTTCCGACTTCCTTGTCGTGACCGAAGCAACAAAGTTCGAGCCATGATTCCAAGATTCTTAGTACGAGGAGGTGATTCCTCTTTAGGACGTCGAAAAGATAACGTATACTGGGGTTTGGACACACTACCTCTCGCACAAGCCCGAAATGCCAAAGGATTGTTTTGTTGGGAAAACCCATTTTTACTTCCTATGAGGTTTGACGATACTGGATTCTTGTGGCTCACAGGCACAGTGCCACTACCACGGTTTGATCCGTCTATAGCCACAAATTTTATCGAGGATTGTTGGGTAAAGACGGATTCCCGCCCTAGAATCGCCATGTTTGATGATTGTGGGTGGTACTCATACCCAAAATTTCCAACCGGATTGCTTCCCGTGCAGGCAACGACAAGGAAAGTCGTTTCTATCACGATTACTGACGCGATGGGAGCACTACAAAATGTCATGAGGAGTTGTTGGGATGACCCAGTTTCACAAGGTAACAAATCTGTCATCGAAGTGTTTTTTACATCGATTTAGGGTAGCAAAATGATAGGACCACCTTTCTATAATATTAATGGGTTGCTATTTGAGATCAGCGCCGATTCTTGACAGTGATACAGTAATATTAGTTTAATACACGCATTGCTGTGAGCTGCTATTCCGACAATTTTCAATCCATTTTAAAATGTGTTGTTTAATAATTCAATTTATTTTATGATTCCTGCCTGACACCTTGTTTTAAGTAAAGTGCAGTATATATAAAGAAAGAAACACTGGAATGTATGTCCCGACTCCCGAAACAATTATGAGAGTTGAATTAAATCTGACTTATTCTATTTTCTATTTTGAACAGAGAGATGCAATGATCCAATGATACGTTGCAGAAATGAACCGATGTGATTGATTGATCCGATCATTGACAGGTTCAACTACTACTACGAATCTGATTTTCGACGTGATAATTGCTCGGCATAAATACATTGTAAAATGTCTTAAAAATGTCGACGTGTTAATAAAAGCTGTATTTTTAGAGCGGTATTTGGAAGATTTAAATTGTTAGTTTAAGCGGCAGTGTTAAAAGTATTGCAGTTTTATATTTGATATGCACGATTACGATTAACAAGAATATGAAATGAAATAAGATTTAATTTATGATCTGAGTGTAACTTTACTGGAAATCGACTTAGGCTACGTATCGCGGTAGTTCTAGCGGGTTGCTTTCTCCATTAAGGGATAAAAATAAGGGCTTTCAACACTATGTCCGCAAATTCATGTTTGCATGAAGCATGATTGTTAGATGATTGTTCAAATTTAGAAAGTTACGACCCTGTGTCATGGCCCTTCTATGATCTGTGCTCCGTGGTTACGAAGCACTTCTCGATATCACTCGACAAACGTACAATTTTATTATTGAAAGGAAAAATTTACCGTTTAACTGCTTTGCTACCATTGTACTGGAGGGTTAAAAGAAATTGTACTTTCAAGAGTTGTCCAGATTCTAGTAGATTTTGATAGGAAGGTTTGATAGAGTTTACTGTAACATTTACAAGAGGAAGTCTCCAATTTTGTTTTATAATTCTCGAAGTTAAATCTATCACTACGGAAATCTTAGTGAAGCTCCAAATACCCAAAACAAACAAATCCAGTCGTCAACGCGTCAACCGGACAAACCACGCTGTTCGTGAGTTGAGGCTTTCTTGACCACTACTGTTGAGTATTTGACGGAAATTAAACATTTCATCGTTTCATACAACGTTAGTATTCCTGGGAGAAATCGTCAGAGAGAATATTACGAGATGGATAATCCTGAAGAAGTAGCAGAAGCAAGTTCGGGCTCCGATTCCGATTCAGAGTCAGGATCGTCGACTTCCGGATCAGACTCCAGTTCTGGTTCAGGGTCAAGGTCGAGCTCTAGTTCTGGTTCAGGGTCAGGGTCGAGCTCTAGTTCTGGGTCAGGGTCAGGGTCGAGCTCTAGTTCTGGTTCACGATCGGATTCTTCATCCGGGTCAGACTCAGACTCGAGTTCAGATTCCGAGGCAGGATCAGAATATAGCTACGAGTACAGTGATGATGAATTATCATTATTATCACGACTCAAATCAAGATTGACCGAAGAACAAATGAATCAGAATAGATTCACTTCCAGTATATTTAGTTTGGATTCGAATGGACGAAAACGCTTAGAGATTGATCCTATCTCCAGATATTTTCGACGGAAATTAGATATCGAAGACCGTCAGTTGAAACCATACAGTCTGCCGAAAACAATCGGGTTAATAATTAAATTAATAATTGTTTACTGTGTATTCTTGTCCAGGAATTTGAATTTTCGAATATTTCATTTAGTGAGAGAATTGATCTGGAACCATTGGAATTGGAACTTGTGGAACCGTTGAAACCATACAAACCAATTTTAGTTAATGAGGTTGTTCCGGGTGGACTTCCGATTGCTATGCAAAAAATAGTCGGATACCGTGAGCTTTTGGATAAGCGTGGTTTCCAAAAGTCCTTGAAAGAACAAATTGGAATTGTGAGATCGGGTCTGCTTGGATCCGATGAGAGGTTAGTTGAGCAGATCAAACCAAAAATAACATTGAATTTCGTATAAATAATTTCATTGAATCCAGGAACCGGATGGAACTTCCAGATTGCGAATTTGATTCAAAATCTCGGGATCGGAAACGAAAAAGATCAGTCCATTGTTATAAGGAAATACCCTGGAACCAATACCGACTTCCAGTTGGTGGCAGGAAACCGATTAAGCGAAGGCCTAAGAAACCTGCATCTTCTGGCAAGAAGAAGCGTGGAAACGCTAAACGGAGAACCCAAACTGCTAGTGCAGGAGGTTAATAGACATATACTACAAAATCGCATTAATTATTGAAAATGCTTACCATTTCGTTGACCTCAAATTTAAGGTTAAACAACAATGTGCAGAAACAATTACTGAAATTGAAAATAATCTTCGCAGGTATTGGGCGCAAGAAAACGGCTTTAGCGAAGGGCAAAGGATCTAAAAGTATCAGGTCAGGTAAATCCAAATCGCAATCAAAAGGATCTCGCAAAAAGCGTACTGTCGGTGGCAAAAAGGGTTCTGCCGGTGGGAAAAAATCTAAAACTTCCAATAAAAAAAAATTAAAGGGAAATAAAAATAGTGTTCGGAGTACAAGACCGGTTGCCAGTTCTATTCCTAGTCATGTGATTCCAAAGCAATTACTTCCAAGCGGAAAAAGCACTATTGTAAACCCATTCTCTCCGGGAACTACGAAAACCGCCATCCCAGGGACGCCTGAGGCCCCTGCTCCAGAAATAAACAAATCCAAGAAGTCTGAAACGCAAAGTTCACGGACCCGAAAGACAGTTCCTGAAAAAAACAAGCCATTGTTGAGCGAACCTGAGCCAAAAATAGGTTTTTTGAATTGGGTAAGAGGAAAAGGCGTAAAACCTCCCGCTCGCACTCCAGCGAATACTACACTTGCCACAAATAAACCCGAAAAATCTAAATCTGTGGGAAGAACAGGGTTTTTGAATTGGATAGGAATTGGCAATTCTGCTCCGGTCGAAGGCACGTCGAAAATTGTTGGAAAGGACAAAAAGGGAAAACCGCTTCCGGAGGATCAGTCACGCAGAACCGTCACATTCGACGAAACAGCAGCCGACAAATCAAAGGTTGACAAGAAGAAGTCTGAAGGAGATGCGGGGAAAAAGTCTCATAAACACCATCATAAAAAGCGAAAACGAGAACCAACTCTGACAGAAGAAGAAATCGCAGCGGTAAGAAAACACGAGCTTCATTTAGAACGAGATGCAGAATGGCTTGAATTATCAGCAAGTGATAAAGAAGACGAAGACAGACTGCGAGCTGAAACTTTCGGGAAGGAGAAATTTAAATGGTAATTCTACGTCTCTTTTATCAACTAGCGGATAGAAATTCGTAATTAAATGTGACCGTAATATCTAAAAATTTTATGACTGAAGGATGAGACCGGACTTGAGTTACGAGAGTCAATTACTCAGCAGAGAGTTGCGTGTGTTTACAAATGTGATGAATTGGGCTGGTCGTCAACCTGTGCACATCAGGAACGATTTGGAAGCTGGATTAGTTCAATATGTCATCGCCAGAACCAAACAAATTCCTTTTGCTGTCACCAGCTTAATTTTGTGGATCTCATCCGTATTTATAGTTCAGGGCTGGATTGACGTTTCGACCGAATCTGATCCTGAAAATATTTATACGTGAGCAAACTTTAAATTATATCAATAATTGTTGTTCTTAATTCCTTCCGAATACTCGTAAATACTGGTCAAGATGTGACACAAGAAATTCCTTAAATGCACAGGAATGTGGAGAAGTCGGAATTAGAGAAGTACAAGATTCCTTTGTTTGCGTTCCTGGCGAATCTGCTTTTACCAGCTCTATGGAGCATAACTGTGTTACTGAAGGACGGCCTGTTTATCTGCCAATATCTGAATTCCGTCATGGCTTCTCTGACTCAAATGGAAATTTCTTGTGCAGTGGGAATTCGACGGTTGGCCATTGTGAATTACATATTTGTTTCCATTTGCTTCACACTCCTATCAGTCGCATTCTATTTCAACTATCCGAGAACCGTGAGAGGAAGTTCTGGTTTAATTTCTATGCTTCTCTTCCGTCCGATCATTTGTTCAAGACATCAGAGCAAACAAATATCTAATTTATTTCCAATTATTCGGATTCCTTTTCAATATGTATGTCGTATTTTGCTCAAGAGGTATTTTGACATTAATGCAACTGTTAGCCTCGGTTTTACGCCAATCTGCCCAGAAATGGAACTTCAAGTTTGGAGCTAAATTCGGACAGTGTAAGTCATTGTAGTCCGTATATTCATCTCAATGGAATAAAGATGTGTTTGATTAACCAAATGAATGATTTCAGTTGGCTTGCGAAGTCGTGGTCATTTGATCCGACTAAGATTGAATCAATCACTCATCAAGATATTTGTGCATCATCGTTTCGTCATTGGATTGACCTCTTTGTACGGTCAAGTGTTCGCGACACCCATTGCAACCTATTTCTTACTGCAGGCAGGTTTTCCAGCTAAACGTTCGTATTTATAAGTATTGATTGGTATTAACTTTGTATGGACTATTTTTTATATACAGCTGTCTGTGTTTGCGTATTACTTAATTTATTTGTATCGTTACAAAGAGGGAAAACCGGAAGATTTTGAGCGAAATGGTGGCGAGGCTTTCGATTTCAGTCGCACCCCTAATGTCACCGGAGTACTCATCGAAGTACGTATTTTTGACATGACCTCCGAAGGAATGTTAATCTGAACTGCTAGAGTGTTAATTTTTACCGATGATTACAGAATTACCTGACTAAAGCGGAGGACTACATGACAGTATTTTGGGCATTAACACTGACACTAATTGACTTTGTCTTCACAACCGAATCAATTGCTGCTGCTGGAACAGCTGTACGGATTTTTGTTCATTTTAAACAGCTCCCTTCCGCGAATACTGCAAATTTCCAAAGTGATCTTGACATTTCATTATTACACATTACAGGTTATCACTGGGTTTGAATTTGTACGGCGTCATGGGCAGATTCTGTGTGAAAACTCACATGAGCGACGATTGGTCCGAATTTCATTCTTAAGTTTGAAAACTAAAACTGTTGATTATATTTTGAAGTCCCTGTTGTATACATTTACAGATCCAATCACTTCAATGGAGTTTCTCAGCCACGAGTGCAGCCATTGTCAACGTCAATAACTTCTTTGCAGTCAATCGACCGAGCATCATTAGTGTTAGTTACAAAAAGTTGAAACAGTACCAACAACAATAATATTTTGACCCACTGATTTTTAAAATACCGTTTGTCTACCATACGTAGGGGCTCGGAACGTCGCTATTGATGTTTTCGTTGATTATTCAATTGAATCAAGATAAGACCCAGTTGATGATCACAGAAGCAAATTGCACACAAAATGCATCAGCAACGTGTTATGTCACTAGAAGGTATAGTGAATTGTCCCAAATCAGCTCACAATTAATAATCGTGCCCTGTGAAAAATTCACATCCGTATATTTTTTAATGAAGGGTCCTGGCACTGGAAAAGCCGGAGCTTCCCAAAATATTGTCATCGACGACACCGCCACCATTACTTAACAAACTAACGAATTCGTACAGCAATGTCTACTGGTTTTGGGATGATTGTGACCTCCTGGTTGGCAGAAACAATCTGACCAATACTTCCATATTCGTCAACAATTCTGTGAACCATCCCACATGTTACGCAAAATTGCATGATGATGAATTCAATGAATCGTAAGCTTATGAAGGTTGAATCATACGCTTAATAACGACATGACAAATATACATAATTTGTCATTTTATTTCCTGTTAGGAATTCATTTGTATCTTTGGGATCTTACCCTCACCAATTCGTGAAGGAAGAAAGGTACAACATGTTGAGGGACAAATGGGAAAAAAGAAATAGAGGAAGTGCAACCCCTGCGGATATTGTTGGATTCGGTCCATGTCAAGATTCATTTGACAAACGACTGGAATTTAATTTTCACACATGTCATAGCAATTTAACAGGGAAGTATTTAATAATACCTGATGTGTTCATTTGCCCTGATCCCGGATGTCCACTTGTTTGGCTTCGGGGCCTTCGGAATATTTCCGACTGTATTTACAACCCGTACCCTATTTCACCATTCTTCAAAAATGATACCATCAGTAATGGGACTAATACCACTGGTTTTGCCATGCCTGCCAATGGAACTACTACCAGTGGTTCAACAACAAGTCTTGGAATCCCTGTGTTTGTGGAAGCAGATACTGCTGGCTTGAAACGTCTGGGATATTTTGACTGTTACGGGGACGAAATCGATACCGTGAAAGATAGAGACGATTGTGGTTGGTTGAAAATAAGGAGAAGAAACTCGAAGGATTTTCCAGTACCACAAACCGTTATACCTGGAAAAATTATGGCTATACCGGATGGGTTTGAAGTTCGGAATACGTCAAAGTGGTGTTACAGCCACGTTATTGGTACGTATTTATGGTCAAATATTCTACTAACGTCGGTATCTGTTTGATTTATGATTGAACTTGTTTTATTTTCAAAAGAACGATGCAAGGATATATCATTCAGAAAATTCTGTCCTTGGGCAAATATAAAAAGCAGAGGTTACGAAAAATTCAAGATGGGTTTTTTTTACGGGAGTGATTGTTACGACGCATCACTTTTCTTTGATTTTGTGGAGCCAGAACACTTGACAGGGATCTG
>JAQFYE010003744.1:0-14603 GCA_034694305.1 Protaphorura glebata
AATTACTTTCGAAATTTCCAAAAGTAATTGTAATTGTAATTTAATTACTTTCGAAATTTTTGAAGTAATTGTAATTGCAATTTAATTACTTTCGAAATTTCTGAAGTAATTGTAATTGTAATTTAATTACTTTCGGAATTTTTGAAGTAATTGTAATTGTAATTTAATTACTTTCGAAATTTTTGGGGTAATTGTAATTGTAATTTAGTTACCTTCACGACTTTGAGAAGTAATTGTAATTTGTATTTAATTACATTTTCAAAGTAATTGACCCAAGTCTGCATCTGTGTAGTCAAATACAAAGACTGGGATATAAGAAAATGGCGGACGGAATCCAAGGACACGTGATACCCATTGTGGAGCTCGGATGGTTGAAAAATAAACGAAAGGAATATTTTTCTTCCAAAAAATCCCTTCAAAACAGTAATGAAAAAATGCACTTGTGATGGCCACATCAAATTCCTGATCCAACACATGAGTTTGAAACTCTTTGTTTTGATAAACAGAATGACAGACTTCATCCGCGCAAGAAAAGTCCAAATTGTACACAACAGAAAGTTTGTCTTTAAAAAATCTGCGTTTTTCAAATAAATCTCCCTGAGTGAAATCTTCATCTGTGATTTGACTTTTGATTGGAATGATTTCTTTCCAATTTGGTGGTAAGGTTGTTGAGTTAGGTGAGGGGATGGATGCTACGTAGGTCACATGGTGACCTTTTGTTGCCAAGGCAACTGCTAATGGATGAAAAATACTTAGTTCACTTTTACTTGTGATTGGGACGAGAAATAGAATACGGCCGGACAAAACACATGTCAATTTACAGAGGAGGAACAAAATGAAGAAATTGAGTTGTTTCATTATGGGATTCTGGAAAATTACTGTGATGCATAGAATTACCTGTCCTTGGTTTTTATATCCAAAGTAATGAGAATTGAGAATCAAATCATTTTAATTTAGAATATTATATTTCTCGTGTACACATGAATTCAGATTTAACCTTCAACCGACACTTGTACGAGTTTGACTAGTTTTTACTAAATTTCTTTCTAATAAGCTGCGAATGATTAGTAGCTTAATATTTGAGTGATCTAAGAATCAATTTTAAAAATTGTGAGAGTTCAGTTCAGTCATTCTAATACTGCTGATTGTGCACAGAGAACCCAGCACAAATGGAGTTCCTATTTTTTGCTTAAGTACCTCCAAGAATTTGGTCAAAGGTGTTCATTTGAAAATTAAAGAATCCTGGTTTAAAATGCATACCTATTCCATTTTTCATTTTGCGTCATCCGATGAAAAGCATTACAAATTTAGAAAAAAAATAGTCAAAATATTTTTTTCTCTCTAGTTGAACTTTTCTAGCATTCTTAAATATTTAGTCAAAACTTTTAGAATAAAATTATTTTGAATTTAACAGAAAGTTGTAATGCATTTGATGGCGCACCTCCTAACATTGACTCGAAATGAAAGAAAAAATTGACACGGATTTTAATCCACGATTTTTCAATTTTCAAATACACTCTTTTGATTAACGACGGGAATGTAAGGGCTGATATTTTTTTTTAAAATTTGGAATTCTTACCAGTGAATTCTAATACGACGAGAAATCTGGAATGATTGTCAGAATTCACTGCATGGATTATATAGATTATTTATTGGATAAATTTTTGTTGTTGACATTATATATACAACCCTACTCATTGTTGCATACAAACTGGAAATTCATTCTTAGAAATGGTTTTGAACTTGATTTTATATCAATTTATGCACATGACCAGTTTAATCTGGTTCATATTGCCATGTGCAGTATACCAAGAATTCAAACCTCAGACTGGTTTATGTTTTTGGTGTCTCCAAACTTGATGGAGTTGAAGAGGAGAAAATATCAATTGTGAAAAACCCAAGTTGGAGTAATCATCTTTACCAAGAAGTCCCTGAGTGGTCATATTACCATGACTTGATTTCAAATACTTAAGTTTTTTCGATTTTTCGGCATTGAAATTTGAATAAACGCAGTAGACTGTCTGACATAGGAGCGAACGTGAAAAGAGAGAGAAAGAGGGAAAGAGTCAGAGGGAAAAGATCGAAGTGTGAGGAATTATTGAAAAGCTCGTGCTTCCCTGAAAAATAAATCAACCTTCGGATGCACCTCAGACGAGGGGAACGTCAGGGCAGATATTTTTAGAAAAATTTGAAATTCATACCACTGATTTTTGATGCCAATTGAAATCTCGGGTGAACGTCACTTGTCGGACATTTCACGATTGTGAAGCTGTTAATTCCTTGCATTAATGAGAGTCAATGTCATACTTCAATTCAGAGTTATATATTTCGCATGTACTATTTAGTACGGCATGTGAGTTAAGACAACCTTGAAGACGTCGTATAACTTTGCCACCAAGGTGTTTTATAAGAATTTTTACGGTAATCATAATAAATTAATTTTCACCAAAACACTACTGTGGGATTGACTTTTATTCGATGGTGTAACGCACATTTTATACATGGAAGGAAGACAAACCTAACAGACGGGAAACGCATTAAATTTACTTATTTTTCTTTAGAGTCGAAACGGCTTTAGGTTTTTCCTTACAACAACAAGTTCGGACTAGAATAATTGGTAATATACAGAGTAATGCTAGGATGGAGGCTAAGAACGCAAAAACGTCTAAATAGTGATTCTGAAAAAAGTTGAGGTCTCTTGAAGCAGATCTCATGTACGGTGCTCCTTTGTATTTCATCACGTGTTCGGTCCAATAAATCCCTTTCTCCATAGGTTTCCATGGCTCTTCTTTCATGATGGAGGACACTCGTTTAGAATTCTCTATGAATCTGTAGGACAACAAAATCATTATGAAAATCTCATAATTTTAAGAAAGTTTGACTGATTTGTAGATATACCAATCTTACTTTTTGTCCGTGAGAACCTTCTTGATTGCCGTTTCCAACTTTTCCTCTGTAATGTCCAGAATTTCTAACTTGATAGCGAAACCGCTCTTTTCACCCAATTTCATATTCATGTCCTGATCAAAACCAATCGGGAATCCAATGAGAGGAACTCCGTGATAAGTGGCTTCTTGTGTACTTAATAGTCCTCCATGTGTGATGAATAGTTTAATATTTTTGTGACCTGTATATTAATCAACTATAAAATTCGTTATAATTCAGTCATACCTAAAAATAATAAATCTTACCTAAAATGTCTTGCTGGGGAAGCCATTTTCCCAGTTTGACATTCTTTGGTAAATCCGGCATTGTCTCTGTTTCATATTTCCAGAGGACTCTCTGTTTCAGCCTGGAAAATACCTTCACGAATATTTGGCGGACATGTTCTGGCATCGTCTTTCCGAGTGAAACTGTTCCAAGGCTGAAGTATATGAAACCGTCCTTCCCTCCGGCTAAGAAATCGTCCAAATCCTGCAGAAAGTAGACCAAATATATTATTCCGTATGTACTTACAGTGTGTCCCAGAGAAAGCGCATAATCCTTTGATCATATGTTTACGTTAGTTACAAGAAATTATGTTACGGTCAGGTTGGATTTATTCATAATTTTGAAGATTGAAATTTTACACCCATTACTCCATTATGACGGTTGACACAATAGTATATAAGTTCCCTACTCTACTGTCATTATTTCTAATACAAATTCAACGTAAGCCATAAAAATAAATCAGTGGGACTTGTCCGGACACACACATGTCCGGTTTGACTTAATAAAATTAGTGTGTGGTTTACGTTGATAAAATAAATTATTAAAATTTATCCATAATTCCAACCTGAGCGCAACAGAATTTCTTGTAACAACGCCAAAATATAATCAAACAATTATGCGCTTTCTCCGGGACACCCTGTATCATAATATTTTAATAGTATTGAGCCATTCACTCCAGTGGCGTCATAAATTATCAAAGAAGCGTTGTAAAATTATTTTGAGTACAGGGTAATGCATAAACTTTGCCCCCCCCTCGTCAATACAATCATGGGGAGTCCGGCGAAAAGTTAGATATACATTTTTGGAAAGTCCACTGAAGGATCCAGAGGGCTATTCCGCTAGAAAATCCGATGCTCGCCACTTTTTTGTATATTATTTCAATCAATTTTAATTTTGTTTAGCCAGTTGCGAGGAGAGGAAGCCAATTTTTCGCTGGGAGGCATTTTGTAGAAACAAGAGTCTGATTTTATCAGCCAAATCTCTTGCCAGCAAAAAATCGACTTTCTCCAACCCGGTCACCAAAAATTCCTAAAAATTATAGCAAAAAAGACGGCATCGACGGGTTGTTCAAATAAAATAATTTCAAACATGTTTTGTCAAGGGCCAACTTTTGGGGCGTTTTCTTGATTTCTTTACTTAAACGCTCATCAATCCCCCTACGCGTGTCGAACTTTCAGCGAGTTAGCTCCGTGGAACCTTCATTAGCTTCTCTACAAAATCAAATATTGCCCGATCACCCTGGTTAGCGGCAATTGTTATGCGTCACCCTATATACCAGCTATGTGCATATGCATACAATGTAATGTTTCAGAGAAAACTAAACTCTATGTCTTTACCTTTGGTAACTTCTGGGCAGGTCTGCAATGCAAAGCGCCAATTTCAATTATATCCGGCGGTAGAGGTCGCGGCAATGTCAAAGCATAATGGCTATTTGAGAATATCAGGGAAACATTTTTCTGAATCACGTCCAAACCAGGGAGATCTTGTCCTAAATATTTCCTATATATTTTCTCTGATCCGGGATGTGTTTTCCAATCCATGATAGCATTGATCCACCATGCAGAAATTCCATTCACTATTCTTTCAGCGAAAGACATGTGATCTGTGTACTCAAATACTGGAACTGGGATATAAGAAAATGGCTGATGGAAGCCAACAACCCGAGAAGTCCATTGTGGAACTTGAAGTGATGAATGGTATATGAAAGGAATGCTTTTCTTCCAGAAAATCCCTTCAAAGCAACTATTAGCAAATGCACTTGTAATGGCCACATCAAAATCCTGATTTAACACTTCAGTTTGAAACTCTTTGTTTTGATAAATTGAATGACAAATATCATCCGCGAAAGAAAAGTCCAAATTGTACAGAAATGAAAATCTATCCTTAAAAAATCGACGTTTGTCCAATAAATCTCCTTGAACGAATGCGTCATCTGTGACTTGAGTATCCAGAGGAATCACTTCTTTCCACGTTGGCGGCAAGGCTGTCGTGTTAGGTGAGGGGACGGATGCCACGTAGGTCACATGGTGACCTTTTGTGGCCAACGCAACCGCTAGAGCACGAAATACGCTTAATTCACTTTTACTTGTGATTGGGACGATGAATAACACACGACCCGAGAAAACAAATGTTAATTGGCATAGAAATAATATTATGAAAAAAATATTAAATTCTTTCATTTTGAATTTTTTTAGACTTGGATTTGGACCAGTTCGAATGGAGTTAAGGTATAAGACTGTGACATTAAAAACATGTCAACGGTCGTTTACACATATCAAAATTATGCAATTTTAAATCAGGGATTATTTGTCATACAGCAGAATGCACGAGCCATGTGATAACCTTGGACAGTCGGACAGTGGAGAGTGAAGTGTTGATTAAACGAATCTAAATTGGACTTGACCAGACTATTTTTTTCTCCAGTTTTTTGTTATGCCGCTGGTTCATATGAGATTGTATTATTTGAAGTGCATGAAAATTTTCACAATAAATCTCTCACTGCTCAGGTACGTTACACAGCAACTCTTCATCACAATGAGTACTATTTTTAGATGTAAAAATAAATTGAAAACAATTTAGACTTTGTTTAGTTTAATTTTCAGATATGTAAGAAAAGTAGATATGGATTGTCAGGCCATAGCATTACATAAAAAATAATTAATTAATGGAAAATCTGAATGTGAGCTCTCGGTTTACAGCTTTGCAAAATTTGCTAAATTCACAAATGACTTTTGTTCTGTCGAACGACATTGAAAAGAAAGTGAAAGCATGCGATATGAGAAATTCGTCTTTACATACTCTCGAAAACCAGTGCGATATTGTAGTACGGGGATCCCATATGCTACCTATCCGGACGGGGTTCGATTCCCCGGGCCTGGTATATCTCAACCGACATTTCCTATACTATGAGGTTTTTACCTTGCATGCGCAGGGTATTCCTCCACTTTCGTAAATCAGTAGTTGTAAATGATGTAAAAGAAATCGGGTAGGAATGTCGGGTTTCATGAGGATGCCCAATAAAGCTTAAATGTATGGATAGTGGTTGTAGTGTGGGGTTACTGCAGTTATACATTCGACAAAATGAGGTGAATTCTGAACTGCGTAGCCGGGTTGGAGGCTTACTCCATCTAAAAAATACACGGTAAGCCAACATTTGGCAAATGATGTGTGACTGCTTGTGCTGAACTGCAGTAACACAGCCGCACAATAATACCTCCCTCGGTATTTGATGTTTGGGTAGCGTCATGAACTGCATAGAATTTCCAGACCATTCAAATGTAAAATTCGGCGGGAACGACGTCATCAATTACCCGCTAACTGTACAAATTCCTCTCTGCCTTGCAAACATTTCAGAACTCGTTATTAATTTCTCGTCTTGAGTTTTTAATTAGGTTATAGTAGTTAACTGAAGTTGCAGTGCAGTTGCAGTCATTTTGAGATGCCTTCCTGTGCAATCACAACATAGGAGTCAAAAGAAAAATGGAGTCATATTTCACAGATTCCCGAAGGATCTTTCATTGGTTTCGCTGTGCATTTCAAAATGCAGACGAAAAAATAAAGTCAATTCAAAAAATGGACTTGCTTGTTCTCATCATTTTGACAAAACTCAGTATCAGGAGGACTTCATGCACAGAATACTTGGCCGCTCAGAAAGGAAAATACTGAAATTAAATGCAGTTCCAACTATTAACATTCCACTGCAGTCTGCAATCCCAGTTCAAACGAAAATGACAAGGAAGAAGCGGCATAACGATTCCAGGAAATCTACTACTGAATGTAAGTTTCATGTTTTTTTAATATAGCGATTGATGAATTTTTCAAACTTTCGACATTTGTTCGTATCGTGTCCATTGTGAGCGGTCTCCAAAATATTTCATCGATAACTATTAACTGTTGGTCTGTCAAGACAAATATCCGCCAAACAAATCAGAACCGTTGCATAATTTCTAATTAATACTGTTTGCATAATTACTAATAATACTGTTTGTTTATCCTACCCATCATTCAGACCAAGCACGCGTCCTTGGCGAATGAACAAAAAGTCAAGAAAATACTGAGCAGTCAAATGGAGGAAGAGAATGTATAAGTAAGTAAATTACACTTGTAGTAAAAGTCCAACAAAGATTTGAGGCAAGTACCATAGTAATTATGATAATTAAATCTAAAAAATTAAAGGTTATTTAAAAAATTATCAAATCCTCCAGTACCAGCACCAGGCTTAGACAATCAAAAAATAACCATAACTAAGAAATTCAATTTAGAACTTGAAAATGAAGGAACCAGTACTGCACACGTACTGCCAGTACTGGTACTCGGTCTTTGCGTATCAAGTTTTGAATTGATATTCTTGAAGTTATTCTCTAATTTTCTAAGACCTGTGTTAATATTTTTCACTTTGTCATAATGCATAGTTACACACTTGTGTTTTACAGGTGAAGATGATATGAACTCATTGCGGATAAGTGAGGTCAAAGATTTCGAAACACAGACATAAGGCGAGTATAATCTCTTATCAAAAATTTGGATACTACAGGAGCAACAAAGTCGATATAATTGCGAACGAGCAATGTCACATTTGGGACGTTCTACCTGACAAATTTATGAAAAATGTTAATTTGGACAAATACACTTCGCAAATTTGATTTTTGAACATGACCGGACATGTTCCATGAACGGACATGAAATGACACACATACATTATAAACAGCGAAGAGACCTGACAAATGACCGTCTAAGGCTAAACCTGAATCTTCGTCATTCAATATTGTAGAATTCTTGACTGAAAATCAAATCATAGTTAATTGAGCCAATTTGAGGAATTGCGAAATGATTCCCGAAGCTAAAATTAGTTGACAGCGATGAGTTAATTGTTTGTCATCACTGTGCAACACATTCTTAATAGACTGCCTTATTAGTGTTATCGTACGATAACTCGGTAGAATTTCTTCTTTTCCAGCGTAAGGCAGTTTTCGTGCTTTCTGAATCGAAACGGATAAATCGGTATACGCTGTTCGTGTGACAAATACAGTGCTGTTGCATTTAAGAAATTGGTTTGGGGAATTCAGCATCTCAGATTGGATTTGCAGACATAATCCATTGTATGCCAGCTCCATGATTCGGACGAATGAGTCTTTCCTTTTCGATAGTCCCGCAGCGTTCTTTTTCCATTCCTCTTCCGTTATGGCATCCGTTAATTGTCTAATCGCACACTCAAGATCCCAAGTGAAACCCGAGGCAAAGGGCATTTCATTCAAATCTGAATGTCGAAACGGGGAGTCACCTTTTCTGCAAAGCTCCGTTATAGACTGTGGTAAATAGTAGTACGCAGTGGTGGTTGTGATGCTGTAATTTTTGTCAACGACGTCGTTGAATGTCTCCAAAACCCTTCCATTGAATCGGTGCAGTTAGTTTTGTTGTGACGACGCCCTTGTATCCATTCGTGATCACAATACTCATTAGAAGAAATGATGTGAAGAAAAACTTTATTCCGCTCACTTTTTGTATCCACCTGCTGGGAGAGTAGGGATGTTCGAAAAGTAGAGTCAATGCATAGGATATGGCAAATGGGATGCCGTTTGTATATATCAATCTGAAATGGGACCAAACTGTGCATGCGAGTCCAAGAATTATGATGAGAGTGAAAACAATTGATATCCAGGTGTTTGCATCATATGCAACGAAGAAATTACCGAATAAAACGTACTTCTCTTCAGCACCGTCACAAGCTATAAAGTTGTACGCAATTCTTTGAATCAGAAAGTCGTTGTCCGGTAGGTATGTTTTCGTGACATCTTCTCCTGAATTCAGGATTGTCTCGTCTTTGAGTTGGTGTTCTGAACAGATTTTCTCGTTTGATTGTGAAATTAGTAGAGTTGAGTTTGAGTCCATTCCTGCAAGAATGTACGCCAAATCCAAACGGAAGTCGCATAGCTGCGAATTTCTATTTCGGATCATCAGGTGCTCTCTCGGAAACATTCCGCAGTAGAGGTCTGGTAATGCACAATCCTCGAAGGTTCCACGGAGCCAATAAATATTGCGACAATTTTTTATTGTCCTTTTTTTTAGCCAATCTCTTGTATCGTAATGAATTGCACAGAAGAAATACTCATTTCATGAGTAAATGGACTAGGAAAACTTGTGTCGATTCGTGCCAGTCTAGATATATTTGAATATCCAATAAAAACAGGAGTGTGCTTGTACGCCCTCGAAGATTCTGATCCAAGCATTGTCAGGCTAACTGATGGGACTACGTCGTGTTTCCATAATGAAATGATGTACGCATTTCTGTAATGATCTGTATTGTTTTGATGTAAATCACTAACTCTCCAACAGTAGTAACTCGTAGAAGTAGAAGGAAGTTAGTACATCCGATCCACCTTTTGGAGAAACAAGGAAGACCAACACCAACTGATATTTGCATGTGGTTGAGTAAATATTACTCGGATGAGAAAATCTGTCACCCCTCGGAATAAGACTTACGTTGAACTGCAAAGAATTTGAAGAAGTTAATGCCACAGGGAGATTAAGTTCACTCACTTCGACCTCTCCGAATGGAACCAAACGAATAAAAGATTTTTCAAAGTTCTTGAGCAATGGGTTGATGTCTAGGATCTCTGGATCCGCTTTGATCGGGTGAGACATAATATGAACCATTAAGAGCAGCAGAAGAGGAATACTGACACCTAAATTCCTAATACTTTCCATTGTTCGAAATCTAATAATGTACTACACTGCTTCCAGTTATCACAACAAATTGGAGATGTGAGTATTTCATCCCCGTGAACGCAAGGTAAAATTTTATTGTGAGAGTTTCTTCAGCATTTGTCTTTCGACTGTCTACAATGCATATTTGCCCCCTAGGTTGTAAGCTTTACCATACAGAATATTTTGGAAAATGATCATTCAATCTTGTCTGTTCGGATTCTGCTGAGTCAGTGCTTTGACTTTGAAGCTATCCCTTGGTGAAATCCTATTTCGTGTAGGACGATCGCCATTTGGCGCAACTCGAGTTCTGTAAATAGTAAAGTCCGCAAATAGTAATAAGTGAATAGCGTGACCTTAGCCTCTGCTGAATCAAAATATCGACATGTGTATCTGAAGAATACGTAAGAAGTATGTACAGACTTCATTCTAACAAGCAGAGTTCAAAAAATATTCCAAACAACAACACTGACAAACAAACTACCACGTAATGTATGGTTACCTATACTCGCGTTTTGAGAGAAAGATCGGCTTCGATTCGGAAGAAAGACATAAGCTTGGGAGATAAATATTTAAGTTGATGAAATTGTTTTAGGTGTGGGTCTTAGAGAGTCTTTAAATTATTCATGATCCGGACGTACTTATCTGACACAGAAATTCATGAGCAATATTTCTGTAGATGCTGTGGTCTCCTTTAGCCCATTTATTTGACCTCAATGTTATGGATCGGTATATTCTACGATTGAATTCCTGTACCGTTCAGAGTGATTGCTCTTGGTCACACGCTATTGTCGATTGAAAAATAAGATGAACATGAAATCATCCATTTCCAGGTGACACTTATCGCTTTCGACGAACGGAAATATTCTCTACTTGAATGTCACAGCTGTTTGTAGGAAACTTAACAAGTTTAAGATGAAGATATTTCGACCAAGCAGAGCCCGGTAAATTGTTGGCATTGTTTGGCAGCGGCTACATAATCATTGGGTTCTGGGCCACCCTGTCGACACCAGTTCGCACACGGTTCTAGGCTGGGAATATTTCTTTGAGAAAATCTGGAACATTTTAAAATCAAAAGTTTCTACAACTTGTCAAAGTGTTGTAAATATGAAAGAAAGTGATAATTCCAAACACGGTTGGGATTAAATACCTGCCAATAATTTTTTAGTTAATCGAAAAACTGACCGAAATGAATGATAATTTTGCACGGTTCACAATTAAATAATAAAATGCGCTCGCACCTTTATTACTATAAATTTAAGACGATCACAATTAGAACTGTAAAAGATTTCTTAGAACAAATGCGTAAGGTGTGGTAGCATTCGTTTGTGCCTAGCCACTGCGGTCAATTTCGCCCACTGTTGTGACCTCAATGTTATCACTTGGTGTATCCTACGATTTAATTCCTATGGAGTTCAGAATAATTGCTCCTGGACGCACGCTATTGTTGAGTAAATAGTAAGAACATGAAAGCGTTCATTCCCACGGAACACTTACGGCTTTCGAAGCTAATCTGAAATATTTTAGCTGGCGAGTACTGAGTAATAGGCCTTGATTGATTTATGAAAATATTCGTGTTGAACATAATGTCTCTACGTCCGTTCCAAATTATTTGCATACTCACTCGGACGCTCACCAATTCAAGGCTAAACCTAGACAATTTATTTATTTCAGCGTACAACAAATTTCCATTACTGGGACCTTACAAGGTGAGTTGGGTAATTCAGCCAAGTCAAACAGCGTGTTTTTCAAGCACTCAAGAGTAATATAAGTTACAAATTCTTAGTAATATAATTTTTGCAAATTGATAGTAATATAATTTACACTCGGTCACAATCGGCCACCACCCTTCGCGTAACGTTTTTCTTGTACGGATTAAGTGAACAATTTGGGTTAAAATTCGCATCATTCCAGTATTTCTCACCAACACCAACAATTGGGAGAAATTTTTTACCATGTGTAGAATTAGTTTTAGTACGAAGATTATTTTCACTTCTAGTCGCAAGGGAATACTAACTCACCGTTAGTTTGAAACATTTCTTCAAGAAAACAATAAGCATTCGGATCATTAATCACTTTATTACATAGTACAGGGTGACTAATAGGTATTGTGCTCTGTGTTATCTCAGGAGTCAGGATCTGCAATAAACAGTCAAACAAAATTCCACGTTCAAAAAATCAGCTTAAATGGGATTTCAGACAACATATTTAAGTTTAATCCGAAAGCGCGCAGTGGGCGGTGGGAAATTCAAAAATCATTTATTCGACATTCTGCAACCGCTTATTCATGGTCTACCGCTTTAAAAATTTTGGAAACCAACTATACCGCCGCGTTCGCAAATGCGTTCTAAAGATTTTAACGCATGGGTCGACAATTTCTGGGCGAGTCGGATCATGCCTCAGAACTTCACTTTTCCTGGAAACACACAAAACCGGATGAAAGAATGAAATGATTGAGTTCTGTTCATCCGAAACAAAGATTTGGTTTCTGGTCGCCGCCTCGGAACCATTTCCGGTCGTTGAAACACGTTCAGAGAAATAATGCATTCGTCACATTGTCTCTGTCAATTCATTTCGATTATGTTTTTGTTCACAAATATGTTGTTTAAAATGGGAATTTGGCACTTGGTACAGGGTGTACCACAGCCATAGTGGAAACCAAAAACATGTATGGACAGAACGTCGTGCATTATTCCTATTCGTAAAACGCATGACCTTTTCTTATGTGGGCCAATTATTCTTCTCGCCTGCCGTTACGATGTCAATTGCAACGTAGTTTTCAAAGAAAAACGCCGTGAACTACAGTTTTCCTTGCCAAATCCTTATAGGTCTGAGTCAATAAATTATCGCATTAAAGATAGTATTATATATTCCACTCAGCACCCGTGAGATATGAAAAATTAATTCCAAATCTTCATGTTACTCCACAGCATGGCGCAGTGTACTTTCCATCGTTGTGATTAACTTTTTTTAAACCAGAAAATCGGAAACTTAGACGATGTCACTCAAATAATAAAATGACATTGGTTGTACACGGACATGTCCTATGCATTAAAATTAATAGTTTACTGCCAATACTTAACGTCATGGACTTCCTTCTGGCGAAGATAAAAAATTGGAATATTACTACTTTGTATCACTTGCTAATCCTGTGAACATTGCAAGGCTGTTAGAAAAAGTTAACCGTAAACACTTAACCTGAAAATTAATGAATGGCTGTCCGATGTTCATCCGGTGAACCGGATTCCGGTGACCGGTGAACACCGATCAGGAATCATTTGATACAAGACATGAGAGCAAGCAACTGTAGTATATAAAGGCGATTTTAAAACTAATCCGTTGAGTTATTCCTTTTCCAGGTTTTCGTCAAAATGGATCGGCGTGCATTAACATTAGGTGTTCTGGTGCTGGTGGCTATTAAAATTGGCGCAGCGCAGTCTCTTCGTAATTCAAGTTTCGGTCTGGAGGAAAAAGATCTCAACTTTAATGAGAATGGAATTCCATACACTACAGAAGAGCGTAATAGGAGAAAGTCCAAGTGTAAGTGTAGCAAACCAGATTTAAATGAGTCGTTTAAAGCGTAATTTTATCACAAAATTATTATTTTTATAGTATTTCCGCTGTTCACTATCATCAGATTTGCAAATGAGCCTTGTGCTGGATCGGATCCTGTAGATCGAGGAATTTGTTTCACAAGGTGATTCCATTATTTTGATTTTGATTTATTTGAACTTCAGGCTCGACCTGAAAACCATGCATGCGTTTTTGGAAGTGCATACTTACTTGCATTTCGATCACCCTGTAGTTCAATCTTTAAAACATAGTTACAAAAAGAGTGTACCAGTCCTAACAATATTAAATATTGAGGTATTTCTCGGAAATTTCAATCTCTACGTGTTAACTTCCCTGAGGATATCGAGTTTTTGAATGTCAAGTAATTTCAAAAATCTAATTTTGAAAGGCGCTCGAGCTGATAGGTGTTCTGACGATTTAAGGCCTAGGTCTTTCAGAAAAAAAAGTGTTTGGGAGAGATCGTGTATTTGTAACTGTATGTCTCATATGGCCATGGATTTTTCATTTCAGAAAACAATGTCAGAGTAATGGAGGAATAAGTATTGGTACATGTGCACAAGGTTTGGGGGTTTGCTGTAAATGTTAGTCGTCATTTTCATCGCCAGTACTAACAATAGAAGTATATCATCATTTTATTAAGCATTATTATGTTACATTATTTTTAACGAGTCTATGCAACATGTGGGAATGTCATCACTCGAAACAATACTCTATTTCGGAGTCCAAAATTTCCCAACAAGTACAGACCTGAAGGTGTTGGTGACATTTGTCAAGTTCAAGTACGAAAACAGTTGAACGTTTGTCAACTTCGTCTCAACTTTGTCCGGTTCGACATCGACGGTCCTGTCAGTCCGCCAGCTTCATCAGCTGCTACCCCTCCTGGTACTCTAAATGATGGAGGGAGTTGCAAAACGGACGCTCTTACAATCACATCCGCTGGTGGCGGTGTCCCCAGTATTTGCGGCAATATGAATGGACAGCACTGTAATTATATTATAATAGAATGGATTTCAGATTCAGACATTAACGCGTAGGTTTTTGTAATTTTACAATTATGCAGTGTACTTGGACTACGGATCTAGTGACACATTGACCCTCAACATTATGCTCAGTTCAAT
>JAQFYE010003745.1:0-14596 GCA_034694305.1 Protaphorura glebata
AGTGCCCGGGAATATTCCCGGGCATATTCCCGGGAATATTCCCAAAAAAGAAAATGCCCGGGCATTTTACAACGCTAAGTCAACAATGCAGATGAATCATTATTTGTTTTATTCGACTTTGTCAGTTATTACCTTACAGTTCAAAATATTTTCGTCCATATAAGAGTGCACATTATAAAACCGTCATTCTGACATCGTCGAGAAAAAAATATTACTCGTTATCTTTGACAAATTCAGGAGCGAAACTGACATCCAATATTATGTGTATACGTCTGGGCCCTTCCGATCTCATCTTCGCGCAGTAGATATTAGATTAATTCTTTAGAGTACATAAATTACACACGCCTTCTTGAAAATTATAAATGCTTAATTTTGTGCCCCATAAAAAAAAATTCAGTTGAAAATTCCAATGTTTGACCTCTAGTGGCCAAGTTGAAGTGCCGCGCTGGAGTATATTGGGAAGAGCGGAGGGCACATGAAGCTTCCTTAGATTCCACCGGAACTTCACCTTGACCATTAGAGGTCAAACATTGAAATTCTAGGCGTGAAGTAATTATAATGAATTGTACGATTATGTCTTATAATTTTGACACGGAAATAAACCTCATTCCATACTATACTTGGGTACAGAAGCATATGATGATGTTGGGGTACGAGGGTTACTAATACTAACACTTTTGTAATTGACATGGCCAAAGGCCGAATCAAATACTTTCACTAATACAACTTATATACAGATGTTGGATGCACTATATCACTTCATTTCATCACCGTTTTATGGCCGATTCGATATGTCACGAATACAATCAGTTCGACAAGTTTGATAGGGTCAGCAGAGAAAAGTAAGTAAGAAATAAAGCAAAAAAGTAAAAATAAAATAGAGAAAGCCTCCTTTCATCTAATGTTTCCATGCACTTAAAGCACTACAGATACATCTTGGCGGCAAAGCACAATAAATTGCTGCGTTTCAGAAGGGGAAGACTCATTTGACATTTCATTAGCACAAATCAAAAATAATCATACAATAAGAAGAATTAGGTATATCCGAGGTAGTAGTATGTTAGTACTAGGAATAGAGTCTAAGCTTTAGCAAATATTTCTCTGGTAATTTATTACTAAAACTCTTCTCCGTGATTGTGTAACACTCACCGATGGATCAATTGGGATTTATTCCTATTGTTGTGAGGAATGTTGTGCTTTTGCTTGTGAATAAACAAATCTTGAATCTTGAATCTTGAATCTTGTAGTCTTGTGAAAGATTAGCTATACTTCGATTTTACATCTGGTATGCCAGAAGAGACTCATAAGAAAACCACTACTACTCTTTATGTTAAAAGCCCGTTCGAATGAAAACAATCCAGTTTAAGCAAGTAAAACTATTCCTGTCATTTCCCTTTAAAAAGACCTCATCTGCATATTTCTCCGTGCCAGGAAAACGTACTTCTGGAAAATCGACACAAGCTTTGTCACATTATCTTCTCAGACAACCTTGACTGACTCATTCAGGAGTTTGAAAATGACGATGGAGTTGGAATAGACATTCCGACTATCACATGCATTGGTTTTCTTTTCGTCTTCCAGTTTCACAAAAACCAGTTTTCGTTAGTTTTGAAATCTCATGTTCGTCCTCGTGTATGCAAAGAAATGGTAATAGCCGGCAAGACGTAACCTTTTGAGTTTTCATTCGGATTCGGGCCTAATCAATGGGTTGCCTAATTTGTGGTGCTACGATTACAACCTTTATTTTAAATTACTTGGAGGTGCTCGAATTTTAAGTGAAGATCGTCTTTTGATTACGGGTGTACATGAGTACATGTACACGGACATTGACTTTCATCCAAGAGTTAAGCAAGACGTATGTATTAAATTGAAGTTATGAAGACCGAGGAAAGAAAATAGAACTTGCATAATTTTGGATATTGGATTTTACAACATCAGAGATATCTCCAACCGAAGAATCGACTGGATTTACCGCACGGATCGAATGGGTTTGCTTTCAAACAGAATCGTTCGCTCCTCTAAAGATTTGTTTTACAGATTGTATCAGATCACAAACTACTGTGGATTGCTCAAGGAGGTCAACAAAAAGTGGTAAAAAAGTGTTTCAGAGTAAGGATATCGCCTGTTATAAGTTCTACATATTGTCCCTACGATGTTACATTACGCCACATGAAGTATTATTTATCTATAAGTACTTCTTGTTTAATTTACTGAGTACGTAATCTTCTAGACGCCGATGAAGCCACCTTATAAATATTCTGCACAAATTAGTGTAGATAAAAAAGCCAAAACCAGACATTCAACTAGACAAAACAAACTTTAGAATACTCTTATCTTGATAGCACTTCATAATGGATTATTTTCCATCAGAACCATTTTCGACTATTTCGATATAGGTCAATCCTAATTCATAAAATAAGCGAATTTAGTCACCATATTTTGGTTACGGTATTCGATAGTTGTCAATTCCGGAAGAATATTTTTTCTGTCACTAGGTATTTCCTGTACTGAATTAAGTCTGTTGCTATTTTTAATTTATTTCTACGCAGCAAAGAATATACGATCAGACAGACAGAGAAAATAAAGTATGTATGATTTCAAATTTGATTCACCTGTGCACACCTGGTGAACAATTAAGTTTCACAAAATTATTATCACGTTTAACACTTGCTTAGTGGAAACGACCCTGGAATCCTTCCATGATATTATGTGCTCATTAATTCTTCACTTCGCATTACAATAATCCCATCTCTTAGCTGAACAATTCAATGCTCGCTCCAACACTCGACCCTCTTTCTGAATGAACTTCCTCCTCCTTTCAAAACCCCTATTTAAACATGTGTGGGATTTTTATTTGAACTATAAACTCCCCTGGAAGGTCTGGTCTATTTGGGTTTAGACCCGTTTTTCCAAAAGTTTACCGAAGTGGTCCATATCAGGTAGGGGTTGGATCCCTCTGTTATACATGGCAAATACGTATTTTTCCAATTCAGCTCTTTCCCATGAACTATGGCGGTCAGGAAAAATGTAACGATGTTTTACTGTTTGCGTTAACACTTAGTCGTATTTTATTAATCTGCAAAAATTCAAAGGAAACTCGAGAAATAGTTTTTCAACCCTGTCCTTTCAGGTCAATAGTTATACACCCCCCGGAAAACCTTCATGAAAGCGCTTTATTTGTTTGTACTTTTCACCCCTCATTCTTTCACAACTAATGATATGCCGGTTTCAAAAGCATTCACAAGATCATTTACATCACAAGTCAGTTTGGGGTAACCTAAATCCTCTATTTAACGAAACACTCTTAACAATGCCTGGGAGTTGAACTATTCTTTTCATTGCGATTACAATACAATACAATAACGCACAGAAGACCCAACCATGGCCTGATGGCACATTGCTTCAGAATTTTAGGAAAATAAAGCACTGCCGCATTCATTTATTTAAATTCAACTAACTCCAACCTGTCAAAGTCAACAATGTCTGCGCGTCTGTCTGCCGACTACGCGGTTTGTAAACTTCTCCTTGAATAAATTCACTCGGCTTTAAAAAAAGTTACATTTTAACATCCCTGGTAAGCTTCCGACTGTTCCGACTGCCTTGTCCTATTATTATTAAATTCTGATATTAAGTAAGGCCAGATAACTTCCAACCGATTCCTTGGTTATGTTTTTCCGGCTTTTCTTCATATGTAGTAGTCAATCTAACAGTAAGGTGGTTCACTTCTGTTGAAATTTGCAAACGGGTTTGGGTTGAACAGAACGTTTCAATGTTTTTCGCTGTATTGTAGAAACATGTGCGTGTAAGCTAAAATATTCTTCTCTTGGATTTTTAAAATATTTGAAATCATAATTTCCCTAGCTCTTTCTTTTTTATCATATAGATTTATTGGATAAATAGAGCTCTTCCATCGAAAACTACAGTAGATATCCTTACCATGCTCTATTAACGGTATTATTAAAAACGAAAAGAGAATCAATTAGAACAGCTTGACATCTTCTTTCGAGCCACCCTACCGATCTTGTACTGATGCTTTGAAAGCATACTTGTACTTTGCCCTGCACTCATTTTTAAATTGTTTCATTAAATATAATTATGCAAATCCATGTTTGGTGTGCTATTAAAAAATAGATATCTTGTCTAGTCTTGTCTTGAAACACGGAACATTTTTAGTATGGACGGCAAATCTGCATAAAGGCTAAGACAGACGACTAATGTAAGAAAAGATATTGGTTTGTATGTATTTGTGGAGCTACAAGTCAACGGCTGGTTTGTGTGTAATGCAAATTGTCATTAGCTCAGTTTGAACTCTCCTACGAACAGAATCCATAATGAATGCAACCAGTTGTTCTCTCACATTATTTTTTTGTTCTGCTTGTTAAAATTGGGCCTTCATTCTTACATGTGTGTGTAACGCGGTGAATAAATTTTTGGAAAAGAAGAATGAAGGAGAATCAGGCAAGCAGACCGGGAAAAGTAGAAGAACAAAATGAGAACCGTTCGACAATGCAGATAGGGATTTTTTATTTTGTAAGTTCTGTGAATCAAAATAATATCCATTTTTGTGGTTGAGCTGCCATTACAGTCTTACTCTGTTCGGGTTTCCATACCTCGAGAAGACATAGAATGACTACTTCAGCTAGGTTTTACTCCATTACACTTTTCCTCATTTCGAGGATAATCCTGCAAATGCCAGCTATAGTGGGAAAAGTACACAGACAGTTGGCCACGTCCTTAAGGCGATTCCAATTCCAATTAGTGCGACCCGAATCCGACGTCGCCTGCGGTCGTCATTACTATATTCAGTTCAGTTCTACATTAAAACTCGTACTGATTCCAATCAACAAAAGTCCAAAGTTATTAAAAAAAACGAAGTCAACTGTGACTCAAAACAACCTAACATTGATCTAATTTTAAGGAAAAGTCATTCATTTTTGGCTTCTTTATATTCAAAAGCTTGTAAAATAGTAAAATAAATCCCTAATACTACTGTAATAAGGATCCCGGTAGTGCTATCTTTTGTAAACATGTTTGTTTTTAGTAACTTGTTGAGAACTACAGCCCTGTAAAGGTCAACTTTGGAAAGAAACGATAAATCCTTTTATTTTCCTAGCCAAGACTAGAGAAGTTGCACTCTAAAGGTGATTCCAAGTGTAATTTTTGGTAAAGGAATTTAATGGCATTGTGGTATAGACAGGGAAGTCTTAGATATGAAATGCTCGAGATTTGAGAAAGTGACCATTATGAAGGTGACTTACTGTGAACATAATGACTGGTCCCATTAAGCGTCTCGTAATGAGTCTAATAATAAAAGGGCGAAGGCAATTGTTGCCCTTCTGCGCCTTCAAAATCCGAAACTAAAATATAATAGGTCAGCAGAGTTGGTGGTTGGACCGATGGAATGACGCAGTGCTTCCTTTTATTTTAATAGATTTTTCCTGGACCATTAAATTTAATGTGTATATTTATAACACTAAAATAACGAAGATAGACCGGGAGTCCGGGTGTAGTCATTGTGGTAACTTTATTCCTGTGCTTGCTGAGTCGTCTGACAGTTTTTGGTTTTAGAAGAGTTCCAGACCATCATCCTATAATCCCAGGGATGTCGTGAGAGAAAGCAGTGAAAATTAGAGGAAGGAAAATGTTACTGCTGGAGTGATGGGAATTCCCAAGGTACCTTCTTTGAAAGGTTAAGTTTTGACGAATTTTGAAGGAAATATTGAGGCGAGAAATGAGGAAGGAATATGCTAGACTTATGAGGAGAAGAACAACAAACTAAGAAGGAAATAAATTTGAGTTTCCTTTTATGGTTCGATGGAGTTTTCCTTCAATAATTATTTGTAACCCACACTGTAAGGGTTTGACTACAGCAGAATAATATTTTGAAGTGATATTTTTTATTTTATGACAAACCCATGCTTTGATATTTGATTTCATCATCGAGCCTTGAAGTAAAGCATTGAAAATATCTGATTTCTATGTACAGGCAGTTTTCGCTGCTTCGCTATGTTCAAGGCTCACTCACTGGGAGGCAAGGAGATCGCTTTAGAGTTTCTCTACACGGTAGTTCTTCCATTTTATTATTGCTGCAGTACTGAATTTAAGGATAACAATTCTGCGTGGGCCGAATTTTATATGTATGAATTTGTAGATCTTTTTAATATAGCCTATTTTCTCGAAACTTTCATGCAACATTTCTTCTTCTCGTTAAGTGAAGAAGGAAAAAGAAAGAGGATTTCGTCTGAAAGTAATCATTACGAGCAGAAGTGCCGAAAGAGAGGGAAACTTATTTTTTTCGTAAGCGAAGGCAAGGAATTGACTAAAGGGAAAGTCTGAAGCGACATTTTTATGACAACATGACTCTCCAAGCTTTGTGCTTTTAAAATGGATCGTCGTGGCCATATTGTCTGTCAACTTCTTTGAAGCTCTCTTCTATGTGCATTTTATGTATTCTCAATAAAAATGACTGGAAAGTAAGACGTTTCAGGATTCAGCACGGCAGCATGCAGCTTCGTCGCACGGACATACATTCTTATTATAATACAGTGTATTTTCTTGTCCTATTCATTCGACTGTATAGTCTAAAGCTATGACTTCTTTTAGAACTTTATGAGAATGTTTGATGTCTTGAAATTTCAATGGACTATATATTCGCCCACGAGACACACGCTATTAATTTCCTATAACGACTTACCGGAACGAAGAAACCAGTAAAAGCTTAATACAGTTTAAACAAGTCCGTCTCAGACATCTCTATACATATTATGTGAATATTGTGAAAGCTTGTTTTGAGAAAATTGAAGAAATAGATTCAATCATAAAGGTACGTAAATCAAGGACTTCTCCAAAATGACAGTTGTTTCTACAAGACACACAGTAACCGCGAACGAGTAAGAAATCCACGACTTCGTATATTTTGATCAGTTTTGGTAACTTAATAATAGACCTGTTTCGGCAAAAACTATCCCATCTTATTCGTCGAGAATGTCGCCCATCAATTTTAATCTTCTAGTAGAATTGTATGGTAAAACTTCAGTTTTTCAATACAACAACCATATCTTGTCCGCTCACCGTAGCACAGCCTGCACTACTGGAACAACGTGTGCACGATTCGCTAGTTTTTGTCCAGAGTTAAAGAAAATCGGGTATGAGTTAGAAAATTACTCCCGGGAAATTCCTTAGTAGTTTACTTGTTTTAACTTTTGCCAGAATTTTACACATTCGCACACGACACACGACAATTATAATAAGCGTGCGAAATTGACGCTCTTTATGTAGAGTGCTTCATACGCGGCGCTGTATAATTTTGGGATTTCAACCATGTCAAAAATTTGGAATGCGGATTTAATAAAAGTACTAGGATGTACGCGAAGTACATACACTAGAGTCATCCTTTCATTTCAAACTCTAGAATGGCAAAGCCTATTAAGTTAGCCACGCCTGAGCGACTGCCACACAAACGGTTTTTCATTTTACATTTCAAACTCCACCATACAATAGTAGAGTACAAGTACAATGTGATATGAACGGGGATTTACATAATTAAAGGAAGAATCGACGACAACAATTAATTATGCCGGAACATAACGCTGAGCTGAGGCTAGGGTTGGTTGGGATGCATGCATGCATCAAGAATTCGAATCAAGTAAGCCCTATATTAGTTTCCACTTGGCGTAGCTATTTTATCCCTAGCCAATCCTAGACGAATACTACGGACTCCTTAGAATAATCCGCGCGTTCCAGACGGAGGATGCACAAGGTGAAGGAAATGACTCAGCTTTCAGACGCCGCGCCGAAGACAGAAAAACCCTTGTTGTATTTGGCTAGAAACCTTTCGGGATTAATGGAATAGGAATCGTGGGGTGTTGACAGGAAGCAATCCGAATTCCGAATTATATTTTGAGAGAAACTGGAATTGCATGTCATGATATTCATGAGTTACATTTGCATTTTTGAAGTGTGATTGTGAATTTTAATATCCTCAAATATTGCGGACTGGGTTAGCAAATCCGATATTGTGACTGATATCTCGTCTGGTTTACTTCCACCAGTTTTCTTGAGATTTCTACCTTCAGAATGGACAGGGTGACTAATATGTATTTCCCCCTATCTCAGGAACCACAATAGGTACAATCGGGTGGATACCTCTTTGGAAAGCTAAAGTGGGATCTCAAACAAAATATTTTGGATCACCTGGAAGCGCGCGGTGGTAGATAATGAATGAGTTTGTCTCAGTTTATCAGTCGTTTTTTCACGGTCTTCCGCCTGAAAAGCCGTGAAAACTTGAAAATTTCGAAAAACGAACTCACTCGCAAGTGCATTCTGAAAATTTTAAGCCATATGTATCGACAATTTCTGAGCAAGTCGATTTTGCTTTAACAATTTTCGTGTGTTTTTAGCAAAGATGAAATTTTGAAATTATAAATGAATTTTGTATGCTTACCTTGGTTATAAGAAGGTCTGTTGGTGGTGTCACCTTGCTGAGCCCCTGACGTCGCATTATTGTAGTAATAATTGGAAGAATAGGACCTCGGTTTTCGATACCGACCTCCACTATACCTGGAGGCTTGGGAGTAATTGTAGTCCGAACCTCCACTTCCACCCTGATAACCTCCTTCACCCCCACCACCCCTACTGTCGTAATGGGTGTTCCGGTAATTATTGTAATTGTTTCGCTGGTAGTATGAATTTTGGTAGTATCCATTCCCATTACTGTTCCCGTGATGATGTCCACCACCACCACCACCATTATGGTAAGAACCACCATTGCTGTGACTGTGACCACCCTCCCCCCTGTCCCCACCACCCCTGTCTTTATTGTAATGATTGGAGTAATAGGATGAGTGATGATGGCCATTGTTATACTGATGATGGGATGCTTGATTATGATGATGAGAATTTTCTCCAGAACCGCCATTTTCTTCACACTGAGTAGGCGGGGTCGACACACCGCCCCCACCCTCTTTGGGGTAAACTTCTGCCAAAGAAGCCTTTGAACTCATTGTGGGAGTGTCCCCGTGAGAGGAATTATTGAGAGATAATTGAGATGCACTGCGCACACGATTCACGCTCACATCTCCGTCACCGTTCATTTCATGAACCTCCTCTTCTTCGTTTCCTGAGGCATCTCCTGGAATAAAAATAATCGTTCCATTATTATATTTGGACATTTGCAGAAATCATTTTTGTACCAAATCCCTATTAAATATATTCATAACGTAGATAGCATTTACCGGTCAAACTTCAAACAAGCCTGCCAAACACTACCGGTATCTGTATAGAGATTTGGTTGGCTCTCCGATCCGATATAAGAATGATACCCTCCACATTATTGGGGAAAATGTCGCAGATAATGCACACAGAAATATATCTTGAAATCAACCATGTTTATACATGGGAATTTCTTCTGGCAATATGACGACCTCGTCAGAGGGCGCTGCTTTTATTAGTAAGCAATAAAACTCTTACTGGCACTGCGGCAAGGGGTACCTGTACCACTACGGTAGAATATACTGACATAAAATTCCTGGTTTTGAGCCAATGATTTGCAAATTAAACTGTAAAATGATACCGCTCAAGTGTATGTATGTATAGAAAGCGAACCTAAGATATAACTTTTATTATCATTAAAACTTCGAAGACTATATTCGACCATACAAAGAACAAGGTCCTTGAGGATTCATTTACAGCAGCATGTGAACAAAATAAGTAGCAATGATCGGCCTCCATTTTTTCAATCACCGAGAAGTTGACAACTTTTTTAAACAAAATAATTTTATTTTTAAATACTTATCTCACAAATTGGAAGGTAATTGAAATGTACTCGTATGCTACGCCTGAAGGAGCCAAAAAAGGAACGTGGGTACAATACAAAGCCATTGGATCTTGGAAATTGAATAATTGCGATCTTACTCTGTCGAATTAACCCACTTTTATAGACCAATAAATTATATGCAAATAACCTACCGGAATAAGATAGACCATCGCTCGAGGTTTTAAAAACTTTCACAAGTAATTAAATGCTAGTCGTCTAGTTGCATGTTTTATATATGTAGTACGATTCGAGTTTATACAAATTTTAAATCGAACACTAATTTTACAACAACACTAAATATTAGAAAACTGTAAATTTCTCTATAAACTCACTACTACACTTCAGTTTCTAAAGTACTCCACTACGAATCTCACCTACAGTGCAGTCGTTTGCCATTGTGGGATTTATTGACTTGATTTTTGAAATGAAAACCTGACATGAACAAAGAAAGACGTGTTAAATGTAGGCATGTGCTTGAACGTACATTCGCACGTAGCTGGCTAAAAATTGTAATATTACTTACCCTCTTTCTATTTAGCATTTCACAAGTTGCAATGCAAACATGATGGTTGGCCTGATATTATTATACCGCCATCGCTAAATAACCATGCAACTAAAGAGAGCAATTCATGGCTTTTTAAATGAATGGAACATTTAAATAATAATAATAGTAATAATCAGACATCTGTGTCGGATAAATCTAGAACGAATCTGTTAGGCAATCTCTGACGTTATTTTCACAACTTAACTAGTGAGGAGGATTTTAATCCTTGTAATGTTAAAACTATAACACGGTCAGGTTACACAGCGTCGAACAGTACTGACGATACAGTAACCAGTAACAGAGTTTGGTTAGTTACTTAATGCCGGAGGAGAGGATACACAGAACTCCGCACGCACGAAAATTATAATTACAGTTTACATTATAACATAGTCATTCTCTCATCGTAATACTTTAATAAGTTAGTGCATTGCTCCAATTGTAAATAAATTGCAAGTTACTTTGCCCCCTCTGCCCGGATGTAAATTTCCAGATGCACGCGAGAGAGAGTGGAAAAGAAAATCCTTGCCGAATTCCCCTGAACACTTTTGTTGAGCAATATTTGCCAGATTTTTCAATTTATTTGAGTTTTTTTGAGTACTCATCTTTAGTCAATCCTTGCCTAATATTATGCACAAAAACATTCATTTTGAATAATGAAGAGGAATTTGTCAATGCCTTGAATGCTTCACTATCTAGGAAAATGTGAAAGTTATGCTGACGATTCGTCAAATTCTACAAAATATGTTTTGAATTATGATTCATAATATCAGAATCACATTACATATCACCAATGTTTAGACAGCAATTTGTAACACTTTCGAGAAAACAAGGTTTGTTCTGACAGATGTTCATTACATAATATAAACTTTCCACAAATGCGGCGTTACAGTAGACATGTACCGCAAAGTAGACGTAAAAAATATCCCGAATCCATTAGAACATTGTATACGTATTTCGTGGGAAACCCCACGAAATACGTTAATCTGAAGTAATTGGTTCTGTCAGATTCGACTAGGTGGGCGTATTAAAGAAAAGAAACTGAATAAAATTGATAGAAAAAAATGATTAAAATTAAATAACGCACCGACGTACATAGTTTGTTTATAAAGAGAAAGTATACACGAAAACATGTATGTTCGCATCTGAAATGGCGTCATTTCTCCCGATCAATTTGTAGTTGCGTTACGAGTGACTGACTTGGCGCGCCATAAGAATCCATATAAAATTCAGATGCGTCAGAGTCAGGCCTCAAAATATGTTGATTGCACTCCAACTTTTTAGAACCCAGAGATACGATCACACATGCATGTCCAGTTTTTTAAAACCCGTTTATTATTGCGAGGATTGTGGTCTGCCGACTGAAAAAATATTCTATCCGTCCGAATCAGAAGTAGTCATCTATTCATGGGCTAGCTAGCTATCCTTTTGTAATTCTGTAAAGTTTATACGACAAAAAAGAGCATAAAAGTACACAAAAGATTGGTCAACCAACAAACGAATTTTTCAGGGAAAGTTACAACACAAGAACCTTTGCTTAAAAATACTCAAGGGAAAGTTCTTCGGGGTAGTGATTAATGGAAAGGGAGAAATGCAAAAACCCCGACATGATTAATGCAGAAACTGCTGAGAGCACATGCATTGACTTTTACGTTTACATTAAATGTTCGCTACTTTCTCATTCGGCTACTACTACTGTGCACTATCCTATGAAGAAGTAATAACATGATGATATTTGTCAAATTACGGGTCTACCAAAGTACGTTAAACCGGTTAGTATTTACCATTGCATGTGATGTGACGTTCATTCATTAAATTGCGTGCAAGTCTGGGGTATAAAACCTTCGGTTTATCTGTGCTCTGCAATTTGATTAAATAATGAAGCAATAAGGGAAACAAACAGTTGGGTATTAAGGAGTTGCAAAACCTTATGAGATGATCCGTGCTTTACTACTTATTACACTACTCATTTCTCTTATCTTCATCCTCAACTGACTACGACTCCGACTGACTTCCAGACTTTACTCCAGACGTGTTTTTTATTCCAAGAGTAGAATTCCATAACAATATTTGGATTTTACGTACATTTTTTATGTGTACAGCTATATAGTGTGCGTAGTACAATTTCAATTCATGTCTATGTCAAACATGCCATGGCTTCCTCTTTCTTGTCCCGTCTTAAGTAAAGGGCAAAGGGGACGAATCAATAAAGATCTGGACTGAAACGATCATAATATTGACGTATAAAACAGCGCATAATGTAAAAGTTTATTTATCTTGTAAGCCTGCAGCCGCTTTTTCAGTGAGAAAACCAGAAAATTATACGAATCAAAACTGGTTCAGAAAACAACCCATCATCACAAAGACAATTACATACATATAAAAAAGCCACAAATTAAAATTTTTCTAAAAGTCCTCGCCAGGAGGGAAAGTTTCTAAAATGACAAACTCCTTCTCTGAAAAAGAAAGGCAAGGCAGCAAAGCTCTCACCAGTCACAGGAGCAATTATCCTTTAAAAAAGCCCATTGAAACTGGTATGGACCATGACGAGGAACACCAAAAATACAATGACAGAAATCCGAAAAATATACCGTACATGGATTTGATCGAATCAGCTACTCACACAGTGCTATTTTGTTCAGGTCTAAACAAAATATCCGAATGGATGCGATCTGAAATCCGTAAAGTATGTGTCCATCTAAAACAGTATCTGACTATTTTAATATTTTAACTCATAATGGTATTTGCCCAGGTGAGGCTTTTTTCCGCATTATTGGTTTTGGCTGTGGCCAATTTTATCAGGACTCTTTCTGTTCCTGCTATATTACAGACACGATGATACAAATCTAGGGTTATTGATTGTCATAAAAAACTATCTATAAAATAGAAGAAGGACATTATTCGACCTAGATCTTAGATAACCTCACTTCAAAACTCAACAGCAAACATTTCAAAATCAAAAATAACTTGCCAGACTACGTTTTAAGAAACTCAGGAATTAAAATGCAGACTATAAATAAGTTTAATACGTCTGAATATTACTGAGACTTCATCCACAGTCACATACCAAGTGTGTACAAGTATATGCGTTTGGTCACGAATGGAGTACAGTACGGATAACGATGCCGGCGGTTCATTTCTTGCGTGCAATACAACATACAGTCATTGCAGCAAGAAAAAATTCATTTATTACTCCACTGTCTAACCTGATAACATTCGATAAACGCAATGTACTGCATCGTAAGACATTGCACTGACTGAACTTTCTTTTGATAAAATTTAATGCTTTCCTTGCGCTCTCACGTTTCTTCAATACAGATTCAGCCTCATCGATCGTAAATGTTGGTAGACTCTGTTCAGTTCATGTCAAGAATAATGATCAAAAAGCACATCCTTACAGAAAATCAATTAACATCACAGAAACGCACAATTGATGATATACAACCTAATGCGGCACTCGAGAGATTTAGAAATCCAATTGTATAATCCTTTTATATAATCTACCGCTATTGGCAAAGTATCAAGGTATCTGCAATGTCCGCCCCACTTTTTGTTTGTTCGTTTTTAATTTATTCTGAATACTAAAAGACACATTGACGTTTATGTTCACGTGCTCATTGGCTGTCTTACATTACCGACTTGACTTAACTGAATTTATTTATTCCTTGGCTTCTCCCCTTAAAGTATGAAATGCGGATGCGGAATATGATATTATCTGTTTATTAAATAGCGAATATTGAAGTCCATAAAATCTTAGGCCTACTTTTATATACGCACTCAACCCGGTAGGTCCTAAATGCTATTAAACTTGAATAATCACCCATAATAATTACATGCTAAGTTTAATTGATTAATTAAGTCGTAAATCTAAGACGTACAACCAACAACATGTAATCCCAACATTACTACCACAGTTTACTCGGAATCCTGGCTGATTCTCACGAACGACCGTTTGAGCATGTGTATAGTATTTGTTTGTATGGAGTCATGCAAGCATGCCAATAATCTCTGCTAAAATCTTACTTAATCCCTTTTTTCGCATTTTTTTTCAGCCTTGCCTCCTCCCGGCACGGAAAAGCGGGTATCAGAGTTCACAAGGAAAATCATTAAGTCAGTGGAAAACCGGATGGATATTAGGTAGACATACATACTGGGTAAATTCTAACACTATGTATGAAAGAATGAGAGAAATCCATTGCAATGCATGACTTTCGGTTGTTCCATAAGAAATTCTAAAAATA
>JAQFYE010003746.1:0-14596 GCA_034694305.1 Protaphorura glebata
TTACCACCCTCTCCATCTTCTCAACCACGTCCTATATACTTTTTCCACGGGCTTTCCCACAGTCGCGACTGTTTATTATTAAAGAAAATCGTTTGTATTTTGTGCAAAGTAAGGTTCAATCAAGTTGCATACGGATTTCAAATTAATGCCGATTGTCAAAATTGTTGGTATGAATGATAGCACAATTTGGATTATTTATTGCGCCCAGGCCGAGTTTGTATGCCTGCATTACGGTTTTGAACAATTCATTTCCAATTTTTAATTTCTAAAGTTTTGATGGTATGACCGAACGATTGAGGGTTAACAACAACTGTAATAGCACCTCCAGACAATACACTTTTGAAAGTTGGTAGATTTTGTCATAACGTTGTTCAAAAACCTGAAAATTCGTGATCTTCGGCAACGATGAATGTACGATACAGTCCCAAGAATAACAAATTCTACATTGCGCATTATTTAACTCGTGTACGTGTCTGTGGTTTTCTTATTTACGTATACAGAGCGAAAAACATCTGGTGATAGGGCGTGATTATGGATTACAGATTATAAAACTTGTTCGACACGTGCTATAGTTACACTTGGTCGGCAGAGCAGACTACAGACGATGTACACTTCGGATTTACCTAATCGATCAGTGAACACAATTTGCTGTAATGTAATTAGTTGGATTTCAGTCACAAGGAAATTCAATGTTAAAGTTCAGGTTGTAAAATTTCAGTACACGTCAGTTAGGACAATGGTTTACTATTCGCATGTTTTCTCTAAATATTATATGATTAGTCTAATTAGGTTTGACGATCCTATTACGACGTTATAATTAAAGTGCAATGAGAATGCTCGAGTATCTGACGGATCTATGAGAGGATTCTGACTGATTAGATTACAGAAGCGTAATCATCAGATTATAATGAGAAATAATCAAATCCGTTTTCGGAAGAACTGAATTGATAGAATTCTGGCAGAACTTCATATTAATTTTGCCAGCTAAAACAAAATAAATACAAAGTGAGGATGAGGAGAATCTAGAATCTGATTATTAGACTGGTGAACAGATTTCTTGTTAATTATATACTGTTAGTCGAATGTGTGATAATAATAAATTCAAAATAATTTTTGTGTGTAAAATAATGGATTCTTGAAATGCTTATGAACGAGCCTGCACCTGTGTTATCAACTAAAATGTTTCAGTTCTGGTTCTGCTAACAAATCTCAAAACAACTTTAGTTGTGGTCTAGTCCAACCAGTTTTTCCTACGAGGTGATTGTAACTAACGATTCCGACTTAAACCACAGGACTGCCACAGCCATTCGCACGAGTTGGTGTAGACGGAAATGCAGAACAAACTTTCACAACGGAACCAGCGGGGACCTCAACCTTGTGTCACCGTGACAGAGTATTCTTCACTTTTCTCCTGTCAAATTTTCAAAATATATTTTCCATGATAGTTTTCCCACGATTTTTGCATTTCAGTCTAATAATTGCTCCGATACAAAATTGTGGTGGGATTTAGTAAGGCCGAGTTTCCCGTATCGCTATGCTAGGTTGGGGGTACGATCTCTCACACTCATTTCTTACCTCTGTATTTTTATTGTTAGTCGACGAACGCAAATGTACTGGAATGTACGGGTCACGGGCAGACCATTGAGCGGGTTACCTTGCATTTGTTCCTCGACATATTGGGGGTTCGGCATTTTTTCCTATACTTTCCTCTAGTGCTGTGTAACAGTTCCTTTCCGTTCTAGTTATTAACTCAGCTCCAGTTCCAGTTCCTAGGAACTGCTATTTTGTTGGAACTGGAACTGTGCTCTTCAGTTGGAGGCTGGGAACTGGAACTGGAAATCATAAGAACTGAATTGGGAACTCAGTTCCTATATCAGTTCCAAAAAATGCAGAAGAAAGCCCACACGTTTTGAATTCATCATTGGATCGTTCAGCCCATTCATTCAATTATTCCAACACAGTAATTTGCGGTTTGTAGAGAATATCTCCAATACTTCATTATGGGTCCTGGAGACAGTTAAGTACAATCAGGACGATTTGATTGGTAGCATTTAATTCACATTGCCACCACGTTCACAATGATAAGACGGAAGTCAAACTCATAGTGTTAATACTAATTTTAATTGTACTTATTTCCCTTTAATGTTTCCGAATCACTGTTTAGTTGCACAAAAACAATACTTGTCACATCGTAAATTATTACGATGTAACAAAATCGCATTTAACTCTGCGTATTATGTTGGTTTGACCGTACTGTTTATCACTAAACTTATGTCGCTAATATTTAAATTACGAATTCTGTTGTAGGAATTCATGTATATTATCTCATAAGACGTAGCGGGATTTCAAAAGATATGTACGTTCGATTTTTAAACGTGTTCCATTTAATTGAGCTAAGCAAAAATATATGCCCTCGGAAGAGAAATAGGAAAGAAATTTGCAACGGAATAGGAACTGACATAGGAACTTGAACTGTGGGATTGAAGGAACTGGAACTGTGGGTTTCAAAAAACTGGAACTGGAACTGGAACTGGTAGGATCTGTTACAACAATACTTTCCTTAGGCCATATTATGGAAAGACAATACCCACTTCATCCTACACTTAGGTTAATACGCGGATAAAACCTTAGCACGCCTTAATGCCACACCGGAAATACCAAATAATGGAAGTTAAACAAGAGAAACTATTAGCTCATCTGATTGTGAATTAGCGGTTAGCTAGTCATATTATTATATACTCCAAGCCAAATCCCTACAAGGACAGCTCATATGTTTGTTTGAAAATCATAAAATTCGAAATCTCGAATTTCTGTCACTCTGGGTTGCATGCTTATTCAAATAGGTGCACAACCTTCATATGCCCCCATGTAAATTGAACGCCAACAGGAAAAACAAACTTTTTTGCTAACAAATTTTGTGGGTGCTCGGTGATAATGGCGAAAGTGAAATTCAAAAATTCCAAATTCGGGGCAAAGTGAAGTTGGCAAATTTGCATTTTCCGTTATTTTGCATTTTTCATTCCAGTCTTCCTCTGATTTCCAAGTCCTCTGCATTCAGTTCATTTCTGCTCTTCCTTATAAGTCTTACATTCAAGCACTAAGAACGGTGTTGACTAATATTACTCCGATCACCGCTAACTGCACAGGAGGAGATTTGTCGTCGGAATGTTGCACGAACTAAGCCACAGTGAAAACTCACTTCATAAGATAATGGCGTCAGGTGACCTACCAAGATTGCAGAGCCACCAGTCATCACCAATAATTTCAAATTTTTTGTTCGTACTAATCTTTTCAGTTCGATTTTGATTCTCAATAAATCTTTCGTTTTGCCAATTTCACTTTGTCATTTTTTTAAATTTTCCAACTTCACTTTGTCAGTTTTTTTTTAATTTGCCAACTTCACTTCGGGGGTGAAAACTTAGGTGAAATTGGCAAACAAATATTTTCCAATTTCACTTTTGCCAATTTCACATGGAATCCCTTGTGGGGCGAGCAGTTGTCAAAGAGTCTTGCTCTAAGCAAAGAACGAACCAAATTTGAAACTTTGAGACTGGATTCGTTTAGATGTCTATAAAAAATTATAATTTTGTTTTATTTGAGGGGATAAAGATGAAAAATTCGATATCGCTCTTCCACAAATAATTTACATTTAAACTTATTATGCCTACATCTTCATAAGTCGTATTTCACTCAATTGTTTTGTTATTGACTGTATAAAGGAACTCATCAGAAATTAGGTATAATAAATGGATATAAACTCACATCCGAATGAACTAATGATGGTTAGTCTGCATCAAAAATGCAAGAAAATTATTTCGGACTTTGTACTGCGCGAAATTTTATGAAGCGTCCCCACCACGTCTCAATTGAACGGAAATCTGTAACAAAAATATTCAACTGATGTTCTCCACTGTGGCACTGTCACGAGTGAAGGCATTTGAATTGACTGTAATTTTACACGGGAATTATGTTCTTTTTCTGGCGAATGAAATCCGTAAAAATCTGATCACTAAATTATTCGTGGCCTAGTTAAGCACCCAAATTAAAATTAAATGAATCCCACAAGCATAAGCATTCAACATAATGAGAGAGGTAAAGGCAAGATAGCCATTGCATTCGTAATGCAAAAAGTTCTTCAAAGAGAACTTCCTACCTGAAAATTTGATTTTAAATTTCCAATTAGAAAGTTTTTCTCTCTCTCATTTTCTGCGTGGCGGGTATCCCAGTCCATGACAGGACACTTTTCCTTTTATCAAAACTTCACAGTGCAGTGATTACCTTTCGTTCACACTCCCATACTGTGTTTGAGTTTCAAATGGTAAAATTTAGGATGTGGAGAAAGATTTAGTAATATAATTTCGATGGATGGTTCCTAAGCGACCATGTAGTCTTTCACTTTATAATGATCTTGATGGAGTCAACTTTTCAAGTTGACATAACACTTTGAGAGCTCTTTAAAGAACTCAAGTGTCCTTGACTCAATGAAGTGACACAAACGAGATTTGGACTGTAAATCAGAATCGATTTTTCTGAGGTGTCGTGTACAGGATGTCTGTTCCTTTTTTCTTGTAAATAATGGGTCCTGCCGAGAGAATTGCATTTAGAGCGCACACTGCGTTTTTTGAATTGGATTCCACCCCAACAAATTGTAGCGATAACCAGCAGGGAAGTCTACTCAAGAATTTTTTTAAAGTCGTAATCCGTTCGTATCCTTTAGTAACCCCTTCCTTCATTTTATTTCAAGGCAAAACTTTTCAAGTTCTTTAACGAAAGGCACTGTGCTATCAAAGAAATAAATAAAATCGCATGCTAATTATAAAAATAATTTTGTTCCTTCAAATGTCTAAGCAATAATTTAGTACATTATCCATATTTCGCAAAAAGGAGTGAGAGGAGATCAGACGTGGATATTCAAGCAGCTGCAGCGGATTACTAGCAGTTCTATACTCCTCGTAATAATGCTGTATTTAGTCATATTACTAGTATTTTATTTAAATTGGCAATTAAAATTTGACGTTCTGGTAGTCTTCATTGTAGCAGCAAAATAGTGAAGTTGAGATTGTGAAGTCTCGATATTAGCCTTGAAATTGTATGAATAATAAACATCGGTGCGTCTCAGGAATCGCCGTCGCCAATATGATTCCAAATTCATTGAAAAATTAAATCTTAGACAGAAGTTCTGAAACCTTGTTTGTCTCATGCAACAATTTAGAAAAATCTGTCAATCGTCAATGAGAACTTTAAAATTAAATATCTACATAGTTTCTTTAGAAAATCCGCAAAGATGAGATTGCTTTTTAGAAATCCTAGCATCTAATGTTGTGACAACTATTATTTTTCAATAATTTTAATCATTCATGTGAGGTTTTAATTCGTAAAAGTGCCAATGAATACAATTTAGCTCGATTTGACTTCATGACTGCGACATATACAATACAAGTTTGTAGAGGAAAAGTAGTAAGACTTTGATCTCAGATCCAAAGACCGTAACCGTAACACTTTCAACTTGTAAGAAAAAAGTGAAAAAGTTCCTTGGTGGTAGACAGACAGCAGATGTGTGTAATATAGGGGGAAAGCATTTTTGAAAAGAAGCCGATGATTTATATACTCTGAGTTTCCAACTCGAAAGAAATTTTCCCCCTCTCTGTTTTACATTGAAACAATGAACAAGAAGGAACAGGTAAGTCAGGAAAGAAGTACAGAAAAAATCCTAAGAAACTTATGTAGTAGTCTCAATTTTGTCTCATCAAATATTTACTCTCTCAAAGGAGATGAAAATTTTTCCGGTGAAATCATTTTTGGCGAGAAAGTGAATTGTAGTTTCCTGGATCCGTTCTTTTCCCCAGTCGACGCAATCATCAGCTTAACTTCCGTCTATACATATACGGTTAAACTTATTTTTTTTGTAGTAGACAAGTTGCTGTCGGAAGTGAATTTGTTCGGAAATCTGACTCAAGTACAACTCTTCAATTAATATTCAATAGTCATATCGCATGCATTATTTTACAACACTAATGAATACATGAGTTGATGTCTCATCTTCAAATTCTGTGACTCGAACAATTATGCAACAACTCGTGTCGCTTTCTAAAAGAAATGAACCTTAACTCGAATTAAAAAAGTCGGATGAAATCTACATTTATATACAAATTCATACGCCAAGTAAAACCACTAACCTTGAGTGGCGAATGTCGAAAGCGGCCATTACAACTTATGTACAGATTCATTCGCTAAACAAAGAAGGTAGTACATTCGTAGATTCTGAACCAAATTGAGCAAAATTGATAGTGAATTGTGCACACAATTTAAATGGACTGTTTGTTGGCAATAAAAGGTACGATAAAGCCACATAGAAATCCCAGAAGAGCAATTACTTGAATCGGAAAAACGTCTGCCTCGTATACATTACCACCTGACTACATGTATTTCCCTAGTCGACAGAGAAACGCAAGACTATAAATTTTCAACCTTCGACTGATCTCTTCTCTGGGATTTTGGATTCGGACTCTGCTCAGGAAATAACGGGTAATTCGGAATAAAATGCGTTGCGTTCATTACATGTTAGAAACAATTGTAACAATTATACACAATCTTATAAATTATGAATAAGAACAAATTATGAATTATCCACTTAAATTCATAAAATTCGTTTAAAAAAAACGTTGGAAGCACATTCGCATGTTCATTAGTATTCATCCTCTTTGTCTGTGTCTTACAATCCAAACACACTCGAAAGTATTTACACGCAAACAGCCTTAAATGTTACTCTAAATGTATAGTTACAGTTATGGTGTCCTGACAAGAAAAAGTGCGGACGCAATTTTAAACGTATATTTCGAATTCTTCAGCAGGGTCAGCTGGGTAGACCGTTGAAACTAATAATTTTTTAATATATTTCTGCGTAGCAACAAGCAATATTGGTGTCGTTGACCAAGTTCATCACGAGACCCGACCACACGCGTAAGGTCTTTTCAAATAAGTCTGAAAACGTATGGATATTTCCACATTATGATTGTTTTCCTACACAATAGAACATGGTTATATTTCAAGTTGCATGCATTTCCGGAATGCCATTTCCATTCATTCAAACCTACATGGAAGTTATGAAGTGTAAGTATAGAATGTCATATATTAGAATCCTTTCCCCCCGGACATTACCATACTTTCTTTCCGAGAGTCCAAATTTTCTCTCACAGTACTAGTTATTGGGATGGGACAAATACTCATTCCAGAGTATGAAATTGAATTCATGGCGATTCTGAGCCTTAGTGCCACTTTCCTTTTGACTCTTCGACTAGACTTTCACTGACTGGGTTGCTTAGCAGGTGCATTCGACATGGTGCATTACCATAGATTTTTGTAAGCATGCAAGCATCCATACCTACCAGGCATATGCAGATGGTATGAACGTTGAACCCCGGATGCCAGTATTTCAATTCACCCGGGTTTGACTTTCCCCAATTCCAGTTTCAATGTCTAAATGTACAGGGTCGGCCAGCCAAACCGTTGTTGTAGCTAATTAGAGTTCGGGGTTAGGCGCAGAAAGTGATTTAAGAACCTAGTGACATATTTGGGTAGGGGTAAAACAGAAATTCTTGAAATGAGGCAAAATGCACAAAATAAAAGAGAAAAACGGTAATCCCATAATACGAGGTAAAATTTCCGACCGATAGAAATAAGAAACCATACATTTCTGACCAACCAGCATTTGTCACCTCTCTATACTGAGGAATACGTATTGGCCCGGCGGAGATGTCTTCCCTAGGCCGAATTGAAAGGCCCTTAATATAAAACATGTGGGTTTTGTTCGACAAACCAGACTATTTGAGAAAATATGGGGAAGTGGTCTCAATTTATGATAAACTCAAAACTGACGAGGTCAAATTTTGAAGACATAGTCGTTCAGAAGCTAAGTGTTTCTGATCCACCCCGTACTGATACATATTGTGCGTGCTGAAGTCTAATCCTGTCAATGCAAATGAGGGCATTCGACGCTGACGGTTTTTGGGTTGGTTGACTAGGCTATTGAAATTGAAGTGGGAACCAAGCGTGAGCATGACTGTATTTACCAAAAGACATTTCCTTATGATTGAATATTATGACTACCGAAGAGGCGTACCAGTCAGGTCCGGGTTACCCGGGTCGGCCGGTTGGTCCTGGAAACGCGTGACATTGTCCCCATAACATTTTATTTCATTCCGATACGTTTCCTTTCCAAGCACCCCTGAAACGTGCTCATAGAGGCCAAAGCCAAAAAAGATAGTGTCAGGGAGGAAAATAGTATCGTCCGGGTTTCCAGTTTCCACTAAACTTTAGTTTCTCATCTTTTCGGATGCACAGAGGAGTCGATCCCACTGCATAAATCAAACCCTATGGAATTAGCAATTCCAAATCCATTCTTGCGTGAGAGAGATTTTATAACAAACCAAGCTATTGAACTCCAAATCCGAAGTCATACTCTTTTGCCATTCGTTTACAAAGTATATGCTAAAATGATACTCCCTGGTTAAACTAATATATTCTTCTTTTAGAACAAAGGAAAAAGGGTTTAGCCCGGAATGTCAAATGGCGGTCAAAATGTCTTTGACCGGGGCCGGAGGTACAGCACAGCATATTCAAATTTCCTGCCGTTGCCAAAATTACCAATACTTTTAGCTAGATATTGCTATAAGTACATTACTGTATTTCTCGATGAAGTTAATTCTGTGCAAAAATTCGTCGAATTGTTGTAAATGCTTGCCATTTCCTGCCGAATTACCAAATCAAATTTCACCTTTGGCTATATATGAATGAAAATGCATTAACTTCCTTCAGAAATAACAAAAATCCTTTGTGCTTCTTGAACACTGGAAACGGCTTGGTAAAATAAATGCATACAATAAAAGCAATTGTCATTGCAATTAAAAGCAACACAAAAATAACAATTATTATTTTCCACAATTATTGTGAATCCATTTTCAATTAGTTTCGAGAAATCAATATTATGCCTTGGGTTTAACCGACAAAACTATGACATAATATGGAATCATAATTTGTCTACACATATTTTTGCCATGTTCGATTTCAACGATACTCGATATTCCCCAAATGAACGTATCGCTGCGCACAAGTGGGACTGACTTTATTTTGCGAATAAATGCTAATTTCGATTGCCTAACTCAAGAGTACAACCTCGAATAGCTTAGAACTATGGGTAAACAGAATTTATAACTACGTTATACCTTGGCTACGTTTTGTGTTTTTATCGCGCACTGGCATTTAATTTCTGTCCTTTATGTTGTAACAAGGCTTCGCTGTAAATTAACTTCTGTTTGATTTAAATACACTGTGATTGCAGACCAAAACTTGGAACACGTTTGCTTAATTTTGATGACATAGCTATGACTAACCTACATTCACATTCATTCCAGCATTTCCATTTGCATCTCGTTCAGAAATGGCTGTAAAGTTTCCAGATGACTAATCCAAAATGCAAACCTTCTTAATTAATACAAATATTTCTTAGTCTAGTAGTGAGAGTAATTATAATCTGAGAGTCCCACAGCAAAACTAAATACACGTTTCTGTGTTCATTTTAAGCTGAACACGACCGGTGCTGTGTGAGGTTTGTGGTACGATTATTATTACGCGGTCGTCCTCATAAAATGTAGAAAGGACTCTACTAGTTCTAGTTTCGTTCAGTTGGGCGTCACATCTGGAGGGTGAATGAATTCTGTGAAAATAGGACAGAGAATAGTTTTGACAAAGTTCTGAGTCTAAACTTGAGAGAAGAGTAAGTTATATTTTGTTGATGTGAAACAATGAAACTACGGTTCCTCACCGTTAGCATTATGTGGTAATAGCTCTGTGAGGGCTTTCGGTGAAAGACCGAGTGAGTGAGTGAGAACATTAATGCATGCGGTGAAAGTCTCAAATCTCGGTTCTAACACAAGAAATAATTTATCGTTTATGCATTCCCACTTTCCATGACCTTAATTTAGGAGTGGGAAATTGGTTTCAGAAACGACGACGCGACAGATTCTAATTCTGGTTTCTGTGTGGACCCAATCCCACCGTTAGTGCAAACGTCATTCCAAACTACATTTTTGAAATGTTCCATTTTCATACTATTTTGGTATCTTAATTGGTATGAATGATTTCTGATTTTAATTAATAAATCAGAAATCATTCATACATACCGGGTGTCTCATTAGCGCCCTTAGAAATTAGAGTTTTGGACAGAGGTACAATAACCGTAAGGCATTTTTCGGTGTCCCAGAAAAAGCGCACAATTATTTGGTCTTATTTTGTGGTAACAACACACTAATTTTAGAATTAGTTCCACTGTCCCAATGATTTTTATTCTGATGGTTTACTTTAATGAAATAAATTCCTAGAATTTGCCAAAAATTCCAACTTGACCGTAACATAATTTCTTGCAGCTACAAGCAATTGTGCGCTTTCTCTTCGACACCCTGTATAACTTCTGTCCGGATGGTCGCATTGAGCTAAATCTTACATAATCGGATTTCTTGCAAAATCCTAGCAACACAGTACATCCACAGAATTCCAAAATTTTTAACTTCAAACGAGTGATTAGGGTCGGAACGTCCCGGGTCGAAGTTTGATTGGAGGTTATTTTCCAGAATTTTGAGATTAGAATCGGGTTCTACATTGGGCGGATATTGTATTTTGCTCTGATAGCTCTGCTTAAAACACATTATACACCTTGCATTTAAAATATTAATATATTCTGAATAGCTTGGAGCGCATTCGACTAACCTTCGACACTATCATTATTATGCATTATAAACAAGCCGATCATAGACGGTGGGAAATTTCTCTTACACATCATCATGTCTGTGAAATATTGAAAAGATTCACAATGCAATTCCTTGATAAAAATTGCCGCAGGTAATAATTCATAAAATATGAAAATGCATGAGAACCAGGAGTGAAGGAAAGTAAACACACGCACGTGTTTGATTGCTAGAAAACCCCTTCCACTTTATTTTCCACAAGACTAGACGACGACTATGACGAACTGCATACATTTTCCAACATTACGCACACCACGGCAAGTTCCAAGGAATCAGAATCAGAATTTTCAAATAGAATACACTTTGCTGGAAAGTGCCTCAGGAGTAAATGATATTTGCTTGTAAATTTTGTATACTCAAGGTAAGGGAAGTCAATGGAAAGTGCTCATAGAAGGTGAGCAATATTCAACGGGAAAATCTATTTTTCTTTATGGCCGGAATCTAGACACCCGTACTCTCTCCGTTATTGACAAATTGATGTGAGACTACATTATTAGAACTCATAAATATATGGGTTGTCTGCTTTTCAGTCTAATTTGATTTGCGGATATGCCGATTTCTCCTTTGTTGTGTAATGGAAACTATGTCTTAGTTTACTCAGCCCTTTTATGTATGAGAATTTGCGCATCAAAATATTCAACGAAAGTTTGCAAATTATATATATATAATTTACGGACAGAAAAAATTAAAAAATGGGTTTAACATTGAAATGGTGACAATATGGTTGAGCCGATTATTCTCGCCACCTTGTTAATTTGGGCTTTCTACTAATAGTCATAGGATGTCCCCTGAAAAAAGAAAGGACCCGGACAAACGGTAGCTTGGAATTCACACGCGGTTGTGCGTTACTCTTACGTTACCAGCTTTCTTCACTTAAAACCTTAAATTTCAAACTTTTGATTCTTTAAGTGATACACAATTTCAAAAATATCAGTACGGTGTTTGTACTTATAAGTTTGCTAGTTTGAATTCACGTATGCGTACATAAGTGAATATTCGAACCATAATTATCATTTTATTATTGTGTTTAATGTTCTTGCCAGTTGAAGGAAGACTCAGACACGTATTTTTTTTATCATTAAACCACTTGAGAATATCGCAAGGACTCTTGGAATATTCTCTGCAAAATTATTCCCTGAGGTCAAACTGTGTCAATAAGGTATGTTCATTTGTGTAGCCAAGATACTACTCAGAACTACAAAACGGTGGCGTTTCACACGCACAGACCGCGATGAGAATAATCCACTAATACAGTCGCTTGATATTTTTTGACGACGGAAATCGCGCGTAGATTAAAAACAAACTCTTAACGCTTCTCAAAAATTTGAGTTCACGGTCACTTCGAAACTGTCAATCAACAAGTGTACACACTTTTGTGCAGCAAAGTTAAGGTACACATTTAAAACAAAGTTTCAATTTCTATTGATAATCCACCTCATATTCAAAATGTCAGTGTTAACCTCGTCGATTTCAATTTTTGTATACTTTTCTGCGATAATGGCGTCACCAGCAATTTGCAAATCGATGAAGAAGATCGATTTTAACTCTTACCTAACCCCCTTTGCAGCATCATGTCATTCCGCAATCATTCTCTCCGAAATTGATAACATCGAATTTATGCCCATCAGTTCCCCTGCCGTGATAATTTCTGGGACGTCAGTTCAGACTCATAATGAATCATGTGCACCTTACTTGACAACCCGTCAAATCGTTGAGAATAGAATTGGATATCTTTGGCAATTAAACAGTAAACGAACTTGTTTGGCGTACTTTTTGAACTATGACCCCAACTCTATGGATCAGAAGTTCTGGGAAAATATTGTTAGTTTCCTTCAACATTATTGGCGAGTGAGGACAAATTTTGTGAGCATAATGTCCATAAATAAAATGGCTCTTTATGACATTGATTTCACTGGGCAAGCCTTCGTCAATGTCATCGGAACTTCAACACAACAAAACGTTATGGCTCAACTATTATTCAGTCAAACGCTATCAATTTACCAACGTAATAAATGTACATCCAGAATTGTGTTTTTTGCAAAAATCTACTTTCACGATTTGGAGTCCCCCGAGGAAATAACCAGTGTCAAGTGCACGTACAGGCTAACCAACGATCTTGTTACGGAAGAAGACTATTACTACAAAATCAACGGCTCTATGGAATCACAAACCATGATCAGTTTAAACAAAATTCGTCGGAAAGTAATTTCAAATTCATGCGGTCACATTCAGATCGAAAACAAGAATATTCAATTCTCCCAACTCTTTCCATCAAATTTCTACTTCTTCGACGTTCCAAGAAACTTCGTAGGCGATTCGGACCAATTTAAGATGTTCGTTTTTAAATCTATCGTGTTTTCGGCATTCCCTAACTCAACGACAGTCCGGGGTCTGAAATTTAAAAGGAAAATAGAAAATTTGATCAAATACACCATCGAAACGAGCCAAACGTTCAAAATAACTAATAATGAGCTCCAACCTCACTACACGATAGATGACTTTATCATAACTGGGTTCAGCGGATTTAATTTTGTTACTTGCCACACTCCGAAAAGAAGTTTCTCGCTTTCTGCATATAGAAAACCATTTCAAAATAATATGTGGACCACTTTCTTCCCATTCCTATTTGTTTTTCTCCCAATTTCTGTTTACTTTATTCTCCGGGTTAAAAAGGTTTGTCAAGATGGATGGATTTTACTTTTATTTTCTTACTTGATTGAACAAACTCCAAAATTTAACAAACAAGTGTCGAAAATGACTTGTTTTGCAGTTTTATTCGGCCCGTTTGCACTAATGTGTATTACGCTTTCGAATGCTTACAAGGGAATTGCGGCGACCAATTTGATTGCACCTGTACCACAACCAAAATTCGAAACTTTTGCTGAATTGCTGGAAAACAAGTTCACATTTTATCCAAGATCTCGCGGTGGAAAGCCTAATTTAGCAGTTTCGTTCATGTACTGTTTTGATGGCGTGACTTTCGATATGGTAAAAGCGTCTGATTGCATTAAGATGATAATGTTGAACCGACAAACTGAATATTTACAGCGGATTGCGAACCTTATATTTATGCATGCACGATTACTAAATGAAACATCTGGTCAAGAACGTAATAAACATGTCAAGAAATACAATGCGTTGACACAATTTTTACCCCCTTTAACCGAACGTGACAAAGTGTTGAATGTAAACCCAAGCAATTGTAAAATGGACATCAGTGTTGATCACGCTACGAATATTGACGCACTTTTTGTCCAATTAAGGAATGAAACACATCCGGAGATATCAAAATATTTGTACAAAGGCAAAGATAACTTTTTGCCAGTCAGTCATGGACTATTGGCTCAACATTTTCAACATCTTGGAGGAATTGGACTGGAAAGAATTAAAGGAACAATTGAATCTGGAATATATCACAAATGGGAACAAGTTATACATACTGCCGAGCTGAAAACAATTGCTAAGAATTCTGAGAGTCCGGCCTTTGTAAATACCGCGAAACAAGCATTCGCCAAAAATATTCAGTCGCTATTTCTTTTGTTCTTAGTGCTAAACGTTCTCACAACAATTTGTTTCCTCACTGAGAAGTCTCATAGTCTTTTTATGTTCCGAGCTTTCCCTCGTATTCAATTATATTATTAGAAAATAAAGTTGTACTTTTGTTAACGATCACTAGCTTGATACTACAAATAATTCAGGTGTTCTTGAAGTGTATTGTAGTACTAGCCGCAATGCCCATTTGAAAATGGGCTGGGAAAGGTCACAACTAAGGCGTAATACCACTTGCTCCTCCTTAC
>JAQFYE010003747.1:0-14595 GCA_034694305.1 Protaphorura glebata
GAATATAATCATTACCGTCTTGGCCCTGCCCGGCCCTTGTACCAGGAAAATTCGTCGGCCCGGCCCGGCCCGGTCTTTGACAGTCATGCCCGCTTACCGGCCCGGTCCGGCCCTTTTCTAGGGCCAGGCCGGGCCGGGCCAGGGTCTTTCCAGTTCGGCCCGGCCCTTTTACACCTCTACTCTGGAATAAAGCATTGCGAAAATTGCGATCCCTCATTCACATATCAGATTCCTTGAACATTTTCGATTATTTTTCTTCAAACGATCCATAAATCTAATGCACTCTAAAATACCTGACATGCCTTGAATCTAATGCCCCACGTTCTCGTGTTCGTGTACTTAATTAGTACAATTCAATGCCCCTTAATAGCTTTGGTGTAAAAGTTTATCTATTTTATCTAAATCCGATGAAATGTTTGCCAGGCTTGTAAAGTAAATACTGGTAGCGGCTCCTTGTAAACAGCCATCTCGCCATTACCAATTCTTTCAACTTTTTGGTTTGATACAAGAAGATAAAAAATATACTCCGGGGACGACAGAAACTAAATTATAAGCGATAAAGCGATTATTCTTGAAACTCACTTTTGAGCTAACTTTTAAAAAATTTAAAACCCCACACTATCTAATTACTTCTGGAGGGTGGAAATTTAACATTTTCGAACTGATTTTGTTACTGATTGGAACTGGTATGTTACCTCATTCCATGTTACATAATATCCGTATTTTTTAATAATTTAAAGTACAAGACAATATCACTCCTGCTAGTATTAAATAATCCCTGTGCTGCTCGTCTTCCCCTATTTAATACTAGGTTGGGTTTTCTGTAATTAATTTTAAAGGATGCCAGTAGACACATTATTAAAAATAATTCGAAATCTTGAATTCGATTTATTACCAAAAACGGAGGGAAGTTCGATAATTCCAAAAATCCTTAACAGTTAGAGCCGTGCCGTATTCTTAATGCTACCTCTGAAGTCTGAAAATTCAAATATTGTCGATTGTCGTGTACCCACAAACACGTTTCATGTACAAACTACATATGTGTGCAACTCAAGTATATTCTAACGGTATAAAAACTTAGTATCGTAGGCACTACAGGGGTGTCTTCTTTTTTATTTCGACAGTTTCCAATGGTTCTCCTTTCTTAACCGTGCGAGCTAAAAACTTGAAATTTGGAACCTATAGAGCCCTAACATTACTCTTCATGAAAAAAAAATTTAGTTTTCAAAAATTTCAAAAATGCCGAAGATATTGAATGTTGAAGTAGATTTCAGGATTCCAAAAGTTTCCGAACGTCCTTTCATGCGGATCTCTATCGGTACATAACATGAGCTTCTCTTTTGGGAAACCGAATCCAAAAAAATCCATGGGACTGACGTCATTGCTCTTGACTGGGATCTGTGCATTGGGAATGATGGACATTCCGAGTTTTGACTTCAAGTTTTCGGCACAGGGGCCGATTTTCCAGCATGCGCGCGACGAATCTGCGTCATGACGGAAAAAAACTTTGACGATCTCTCCCGGATATAATTTTGCGATTTTTCTCTCCAAAATTGGCTTCAATAAGTGCTGAATGAAGTATTCCGAGTTAATTTTTACATTTTGGGTCACCTTGATTAGAGAGATGACTCCACGACCCTTCATAGGACCGACAGCCATGAATCGTTTGAAAAGCTTCACTTTTTGCTTGTTTTTTACGTGACGTCGATGAGGTTTTTGCTGCACAGCGCCGGGTGGGAGTACGATATTTTTGTTTTTTTGACGAAATACCCACAGAGATTAGTATGTAAGTTACTGTTCTGCAAGATACCGTAATTCCATCCTTTTTCAAAACCTTGACAAAAGTATTTTTCTTAGATACAGTTTTCGAATCATGAAATTCACTTCAACGTCCAATTTCTTCGGCATTTTCAAAATTTTTAAAAACTACCACTTTTTTTCATGAAGATTTTTAATAGACCCGTATACGTTCCAATTTTCAAGTTTCTAGCTTGCACGGTTAAGAAAGGAGAACACTTGGAAACTGTCGAAATAAAAAAGCTCTGTAATTGACACGGATTATTTTAAAATGTTTAATTTTATTCTACACCGTTCAAGAAAATACATCGTATTCATCAACGCCTAAAAAATTGTAATAGTAATGGACAAGGACATTGTATAAACTCAAACTCACTTGTAGCCGACAGTTAAAACTACTGCTTAATTAGAATAAACTAAGACACTTAGATTAGTTCAGACAAAAATTAAATGGATAAATGCACAGTGATTTCTACAGTACGAATAGGACCAAGGACCTAACTAGGCAGTAATGATGAATAATAAAAGTTTACACTTTCATTAATGAAATAAATAGTACTAACCCAATCAGCGTCAGATATTAGATATAAATATCACAGCCGAAGACCCTCAAACAAAAACTTCATTTCCAAGGGGCCGCCGCTCGACGAGCAACAGATTTCCTACCAACAGATTTTGAAGAAATATCTGACTGTCCAATACTAAACCGGGAAGAATTAGTCGAAGTGGTTGAATTATTGCTGTGGCTGTGAGATGTTGACGGACGTGCGTTGTTGGCGATTTGGGATGTACCAAAAATAACGTCAGAGTTTGACATTCCCAAACCATTGAAATTGGTCTCAATTGGGTAAATATCTGTGCTTTGGGCGACGCCACGCGTATAAGTCGTATTCAGTTGTGAGGCACGAATATGGTCCGACACTCTCCATTTGTTACCGTTTGTGTCTAGGCCCAAAAATGGAAGATTAAGTTGTGCTTGTGATTGCGACTACGACTAAAGATGACGCGAATTGTCACATCACCTTGGTTCACTTACCACGAGAGGGAAGATTTTTGCTCTTTGAAATCGGCATCGGTGCGGGCTGCACAAAATGAGTCATTCGTCGTCGCTTTGGACTCACTTTAGCCTTGACGGCTAGACTTTGCCTTTCTGATCTGGTGGATGTAGAAGTACGGGGTCCCTTTAAATGAACACGAGATCTGGATGTTTGTGGTTGACTAGAATAAAAAAAAACTTTTAAAATTTCAGAATATTACAAAAACAATAAAAGCAATTTGGGTTTTTGAACTCTTTCTGGATAAACTATACCGGCTTAAGAACGAAATAAATTGTTATATGATCTCACTTGGACAGACTCACTCGACGTTCCATTGACCTGAGTGTGGCCGTTGAAACGTTCTTTTTAGTGGGAGAAGTAGCATTATTTTTCAAAGCTTTGGTACGAATTCTTTCCCGATCAGTTGCAATGATAGCCATTCGTTCTGGGATTGATAGTTTGAAGAATACGTCGTGAAAGGAGGCACAAGCACCGCTCAACTGTAAATTGAGAGTAATAGTAATAGTAAATCATAAATCATAGAAAGAAAAATGGGAAAATATTACTGTCGTATGTATTAAATAACCTGTTGGAGCGAACGACGGTGCAGATCCAAATCCTGTGGCTTAACTTTTAAATCACTTTTGCCATCCGGTGCTTCATCATAAAGCTTCAACAATAGATCGACTGTATCCCGAATTGTTTGAATCAGAGTTTGAATTTTCTCTGTATGAAGTAAACGTCTCGTCAAATATCCTTTTACAGTTGCGCTTACACGATTGAATTTAGGTTTCATGAGCGGATCGGTTGCCTGTTACAAAGAACAGAAAACATTGAAAAATTGGTTTTCCTGTCTGTTAGATTCCCAAAGAGGAATAGAGTGAACTACTTGTCGGTCGTATGGAAAATAATAGCAAAATAATCAGACAGAACCTCATGAGGTAAAAATAAAATGTACCTTAGCAGGAATTCTGACGTGGGATCTAGGTCGGTCTAAGGGATCAGGGAACATCAAACCCTTCAGCAGTGGAGATCTGGAATCAGATGGTGCTTTGAACACGTTCGGAGACATGGATTGCATTTTGGCTTGTAGTTTCGATAGTTTTACACTTCCCAAAGACTCGTGTGGGCCATAGTGTGATTGTGAATAACTTAAAGTCACGGTGCTGGATAGGTCAGTCCGTCCGGAGATAATAGGTGTAGATGTTCTTGAATCACGAGTATGATTTGAGCTTCTCATGGATACAGGTTCATCATTTTCAACTTCTGCATTATTACATCCAACGCCCTTTTCCCACGCTTGCTCCAAGTCAAAACGTCCAGGACGAGGACGCAACTCTGTTGTATCAACCGGTTTGGGAACCAATTTAACACTTTTTGGTGTCGGTTCGAACTGGTCAATTTGTCCCAGGAGGAGCTTTCGTCGCCGTTCAAAATCATGTTTTAATTGCAATTGTTGAGCATTGTGCATTTCAAGAAGTGCAGCCATTTGTTCCTCCTGAGTGTCTTTTAATTTTCTAAAACGGTACTCAATCTCACTGTCCATTTCTCCTCTTCTGTCTTTGTCATCTTCCTTCTCTGAAAATGTTTTGGCAAGTGCAACTTCACCCAAATATCTCTCCAAATGTTCCTTTTTGTTTATCCCAAGGCCTAATTGAAGTTGAGCCAAATGACGATTGAGTTCATCCAAGCGATTATCTAGTTCCTGATTTGTAGGAGTAGCTTCTTCAAAATAATTTTTCACCCCATCAAGTTTATATGGAGTTGTAGCGAGACTTGGCATTGTTGATAATGCGTTCGGCTCATGTCTCATGTCTATGATCCCTGTCCCATCCACAGTTGTATGAGAACCCGAAGCTAACAGCGCCGTACTTGGTTCCGAAAGGGTGTACGACAATTTCCTCACATGTCTTTTGTTTGAGTATGAAGACACACAATTCTCTTTGTCACTGTCATTCTCATGTGTTTGTGACTCTCTCTCCGGTGTAATCTCAGTTCGACTTGGTGCTTTTTCAGCAGAAGATGGGATTTGGTTCGATAGGGTGATGTCATATTGTGAGACAGAATTTGTATTTTTGACTGGAGTTAAAACTGGAGAATCTGAGAAATCTCGTTTGGATTTGGTATTTGGAGAATATGCAGGAGCGCTTGTGGAAGGAGAGGATTTAGAAAATTGACTATACTCTGGTTCTGAGCCACTGTCGTCCGAGTCAAAATAAGTTGCCGGGCGCTTTCTGGTTTTGAAGGAAAGGTCTTCAGTGGTACGTAATTCGGATTTGTTACTGGCCTTAGCGAAGTGCACTTTATCATTGGACGGATGGCAGTTTGAGTCAAAATTGCTTAAAACTTCTCCTTCTGATTGCAGGTCAGAACTGTCGTTGCTGCTGCTACTGTCGGATGACTTATTCGTTCTTATAATAAAGGTCCCAGTACTCGAAGCTGCGGATGCAAAATTTCCTCCACTATCACTGGCGTCACTCTTCGGACTATCGTCATCCAGCACAGTATTTCCGGAATCATCCATTGTACTCACTGCGTCCTCATATTTTGAAGTAATGCTCAAATTCATTTCATTCATATTTTCGTAGGGTTTCTTAATGATGAAATGACGCTCAAAATTGGAATCAGGAATTTTACTTTCAATATTTATTTGTGCGGTTTGGAAGGTCTCCGTCTGTGCAACACAATGTTGAGACGATTTTGTAAGTGAAACTGAATCTGGTATATCAGTGATTGGTGTTTTCCTTCTTTCTTGGAGACGACTTTCAATTGCCTTTGCCAGGTCTCGGTAGTTCCTCATTTGAACTCGCCTTGCCTCATTCATCTGAAGAAAATTATATATTAGCTTTTTAATTGAATTATGGCATTGATAATTTATTAATGATCGTATTAATTTAATTGACGGGTAATTAGATTGGTTCGTGCAATTTTTTGTTAGGTTAAGACATTAGCGTTCCAGTTTACTGCAAGACTGCTTAGCTGGCAGCAACACGCCAACACAGCAGAGGGATAGGGGGAGGGGTCTAAGTAGACTGTTAATACTTCCCTCCTAACGGAGCATATTTGTCTCGACGCTCGATAATTCTTTGGACATTGAATGTGAAGATCAGTTCTGGGAAAAATTATGCCATCAGCACTTTTTGCATACTTTCCTTTTCGTGTAATTTTCATCCATCCATCAACATTTGCGTTGAATCTTTTTTGTATTTTTTCAATTGTTTTGTGAATACGTTTGACGTTTGAACAGAATTAACTCACCAATACCATTAAATATTTCCACACGTACGACGTGTTCTAAAAAGATTGATGAGGAAAACTTACAAGAGGTGGAAGAATTGGACATCCATCAATGGTAATACATGACACGTAGGGTGAGCGCAGGCCGAGACCCAGACTCTGACCTGTACTGTCTTCCGATGCATCCATGATTTCCACAATTTCCAGTTGTTACGAACACATAACTACAACTGATAACTGGTAAGTGGTTGGTAAGTGGTGACTTAAAATAATGATTCAGTCTTGTGGAAATGGAAACTATTTCAAACAAAATTAAAAGTTGTTATTGTCGTTGAATGAACAGAGATGAGAAAGTGAAGGACGACTGACTGGTAGAGAGCGCGCCCAAGTGAGACGAACGAGGGAATGTCATTGAGGAATGACGTCGAGATGTTATTCCTCTATGCTTAGGGTAGAGTGTCCTAATACGCCCCACTTTGAAAATATGTGTTAATTCTTGTAGGTTCTCATCCTCGTGAGTTAGGGGGTGGGACGTATCAGCACAGCTGTCACCATTAGCCCACCCGAAGGTGAATAATAACCCAGATAATATTGGGCGAATAAGCACGTTTTCTTTTGTGTGTTAACGTTTACCTTGCCTAGTCGGAAAGGTGTGCCAATGAGCCCCATTCCAATTTCCGAGCGTGTTTCGGGACGCACGTGCTCATGTAGTTAAGGGGTGGGCTGTGCTAATTAGCCAGGCTAAAAAACCGCCCGACTTTGCGCAGGACAGTCCTTACTTTCGAAAGCTTGTCTTACTTTTAGAAATGTCCTACCCAATGTCCCACTTTGCAAAAATTGTCCCGCATTGTCCTAGATTTTCATTAAGAAACATGGAAAACCGCCTCTAATTTGCCTCTGGCAGTCTAAATTTTAAATGTGGTAGGGTGAGATTCTGCAAATTATGTGCCGAAAATCGAGTCTCGATTTAGAATCGGGCATCAAACAAGAAAGTGACTTTTGTCAACTTTCAATTTTATTATGGGTAAAATCGACAAGAAAATGAATTCGTTGTAGGTGGAATCAACAAGAAAATGAATTCGGCGTAGGTAAAATGACACTTAGAAACGTGTACTACTCCTACCCTGGCTTCTCAGGAAAAAAGGTCAACCTGTAATTAGCACAATTCTCCAAGGTGGGGCGTACTAGACGACCTTACCCTACGGTTTGGGTGAATTCCGCGGGATTTTCATAATATGATATTTCGGAAATATTTTCAATTGTTTGTGCTGAAAGTTAGTTTAGAAAATTAGATTTATTTTCGAATTGTTCATAATTTGGACAACTGTGAAACATCACGGCGGATATCATGAGAGTCGGGAGTTCGATTGGTGAGAATGGAGCCGCACTGGGAGAACCGGAACTGGACGCCAACTCGGCCCTTACGGAGCTTGACAAATGTAACACAAAATAATGTTTTAAAAAATGTCTAAATGAAACTTGAGTTTAAAATTTGATTGTATTCTGCTCAAGCTGAGAAATCAAACCGAAACATCCGTAGAATCGTAATTTTAAGCCATTTTCAACTAAATGTGGGTTAGAAATGACAACCGCAGTCCAAGGTGTCTCCACCGTGACCACCGAAGTAATGCCAATTGCCAATGTCATTATTGTGTAAAATTAAAGATGAACCACCGTACCGCAGAAATTTTAAATATGGATTTCAACTTAGTTGGACATGTTCTACGTTTACTTTTGTGTTTTACTAAAAAGGTTACTTTGAATTCTACGGATTGTATTAAAATCTTCTACCTGGCTATGCAAATCGTCTTTTTTATTAGTATTACGCTCAATTCTTTCATCTTTTAACTTCAATAATCTGCAGTAATAATCTCATTGACAATTATTTCCTAATTTTCAGGTTTACGCTCTTCAAAAATTGGTGAACAGTGTGAAGCTATCGTTCGATTTCCGGCATTGTTTGAGAGATACCCATTCCCGATACTCATCAATTCAGGGTTCCTGAAACTGGCAGACGTGTTTCGAACTGGGTCAAATTTCCTTCGTCTTTGGGTTCTCCGAGTATGTCAACAGAGTGAAAGACATTTGGAGAAAATCTTAAGCACGGATGAGTTTATCAAGAGAATATTTAGCGTTATACATTCCAACGATCCAATCGCTAGGGCTTTGACCTTGAGAACTCTTGGAAGTCTGTCCGGACTAATTCCAGAACGGAAACCTGTTCATCATAGTATTCGTGTTGCTCTGGACTCCCATGATAGAGTTGAAGTCTCAGCGGCAATCTATGCGGCGTCTTGTTTTGCGAAACGATCCAAGTTGGAAAATATTTTTGAAATATATCACTTGATTGATTTGGTTAAAGTTTAAATGTTTAAAACTTGACATTTATATTTTTCAGAACTTTTGGGACCACAATGTGTACAAAGATATCCTCAATGTAAGTGACATTCTATTCCATTTTAATTATTAGATATTTGTATCTTATTAGGTTTTAACTGGGGTTATGAAATTTTTATGGATATCAAATGTGGACTTATACAACGAGAAATTAAATTCACGAACACATTGACATTAAACAAATAAAGAAAAAAGCAATTATTCTAATTAAAAATCGTGGTTGACACTTCAGTTAAGCGAAACTTTGTTGAATTTGCAGTCCCCGAATGCATGGATTAACAGTCCTTCGTTTCGTGAACCTTTCTTCGCCCAGTCCGCCTGTCGATTCATAATTGCTATCAATAATGGTGTATCGTATGTTGTTTCATGTTTGATGTTAAATGGTGTATGTTAATTCATAGGGTTCAACGGCTTGCCACGCCAATTGATTTGAAACTTAGACTGATTCCAATTTTCCAACACATGCATCACGACATTGCCACGGCTGCAATGGTACGTACGCTTGACCCATTATCAAAATCCCAGTCAACTCAAAATTGTTATAGACGTTATAATACTTTCTTCCATACAATTTTGTATCTATTCTGTCATTCAGGTTCGTAAACTCTGTCAAGAATTACTTCTTAGCTATCCGGCTCAGGAATTTGTTGTCACGACTCTCCATACATTGACACACCTTGCTGCCGCAACTATTTCTGATCTAACAGAACAGGTAGAATTCAGAAGTAAATATTATTTAGTTTATTAGACCAGGCAATAAATATTTGCCTATTTTGTTGCTCAGGTTGACTTTTTGTTGGTGAACTTGAACGACACACGTCCACAAGTTAAGTTGAGTATCTTAAGAGATTTAAAGTTTCTGGGTCAGAAAGGTGGTCATCTCTGGGAGCCGCATCATATTTCTATCCTGATTACCTCGATTCTAACACATTACTCCGAGCGCATGGATACAAATGACTATAACAGTCTTGACGCTCAAATTACTTACACTACATTGGACGTAATTAACAGCGTCACTTCATCCTCCGCCATTCTTACTCTAATTTACTCCGCTGGTAATCATCCTAATTTTTAACTTTACTTATTTTCATTGGTGATTTTAGCGCAAAATTTTTTCATCACACTTATTTTTAGATACCGAGCTTTGGAAATTATTGGAAACGTGCATTCACTCGGCAGACATAACTGTGGCTTTGAAGGCCATACAAATCAGTGCTTTTATTGCAGTTAATTGGTGAGTGGAATTAGATAAAGGAATCTTAAATTTCTTCTATGATTAAAATGAGATCGTCATTCACTAAACGCGTGTCACAGGAAAAATGAAAAACTATCTTCGGCTGGAATACAGTTAGTAGAAATGGCAACTGCGGGTGTGGAATCTTTGTTGCGGCTCCTATGTTCTCAGACCGTGGCCGAAGGTGGGGAAGCTGAATTAAACAATTCGATTAAAGATTTGGAGAAATGTTTGGCTTTTGGGACACTTTTGTGTAAAGCTAGTCCGATCAAGTGTCAGTGGTTTTATCAAACTATTTTGGAATTGCTGAGCATTAGAAGTCTAGAAGGTATGAATTCTACCGTACTGTCGGATGACAAAGAATTTTTAGTCTATTATTATCTAATTCGTCTGGCAATTGTTTACTTAGTCAAGAAATCGAATATCATTTGCCAATCCCTTGGAGCAATAGGAAGTTTCAACCCAAGCACTGCCCGAGCTAATATGTCAGGACTTGTTCAACTTTTGAAAAGTTGGGATTCTGTCAAGCTAGAGGCTGAGAGCGGTACTGCGGTTAGTCTGTTTTTAACATCATTGTACATTGTATTATTGTTCAAATTAATTTAATCTCTTCGTAAATAAAGCGGAGTTAATAAAAAAACTATTAAAAGTTTAATTCAATACCTCGCCCCATTTTAGAATCGCCAAAATAGTGAGAGTTTCTCAGATTTCATTCGTCGCTGTAAGATGATGGTTTTCATGGTGTAATTGGCATTGAAACAATTGTTTTTCTCAATCTCGTCTTAGGTGACACTGGTTGCAGTAATTTTGCAAGCTCATGAAGGATTTTCTCTTAGCGAAAATATTGGTGGGTTAATTCGTCATGTAATTGAATCATCAAATCTGTGGGTGACATACAGGATTGCCAGAAATTGTTTGAGGTAAAATATTGAATGATTGATGCAATTCATTTGTACTGGTCGATTTAGATTATCCCATAAGCCAAATCCATATTTCGTAACAGGTATGGACAACCAGAAATTGCGGAGTTTGCATTATCTGGAAGTTCGTCGAGAGTGTCTTCTGAGCATTTTCATTTCTGGCTTTCTGCTCTACATTCGGTAGCCACAGCCGAAGCTATTTTATCGGACGAACGAAAGATTCCTAAGCTACACACTCGTTTGTCAGATTCCAGCACACTTTATCTTCAAGCGGTTTCTGCCTTGAAGGTGTGGCGAAATAATTTTCTCAAATTCTGGTTCATGTTTTATGTATTTTTGATACTAATTAGGCTGCCAGTTCACCAAATGTTGGTCTTCAGTTTCAAACAGAATATTTGAAGGTACGAGCGGAAATGTTGGTGGCTTTCAGGAATTTCTTAGTGGCTTGTGGTACTTTACAATTTTCACCACCTCCAGCAATTGCACCCACAATTGCTGTTGCAAACAGGGATGAGCTACTGCGGTCTGGTCGAATTGTTACTCAGGTAAATTAATAATTTAGAGACACATTTCGAGGCCAAACTCAGCTATAATTTTAAAAATAATTACTGCTTTTCAGCTCAGGAAATCTGTAAGGGAGTTTCAAACTTTGAGTGAAATGTACGCTCGGTTGTACCAAACTGTATTTGACGCAGACAATGACAGTTTACTCAATATTCAAATGTAAGAATTTTGATCACATCTTAATCATTTCAAAAATAAAAGTTATTTTATTTTGTTTCGACAAATCAGATTACAACAGTTATGCCAGCTAGTGGCACGAGGAATTGAAAAGGTCGTCGTTTCCAAAGATCACCCGTCATTTAGTGACGATGACCAGGCTTTTCGATTTTGCTTGGATTATAATTTTACGGAATCTACGAACTGTCAGTCTTTGGTTCAATCTTGTAAACAAGCTGTTGATGTATTGGAAGGACTGAAATTGCTTCCAGCGCAGACTGTGACACATCAGGTTAGTAGCACAATAGTTTTGAAACTAGCAGCGAAAAGTGGATGTACTAGTTTCTAATAAAAAGTAATTTTTATTTTAGCATATTGACTGCTTGAAGGAGGCTGTGAAACTTTTGATAGAGACTCCATTAATTTATCCACGTTTATTCTTTCAAACACTACAAATAACTCGTGTGAAAGTAAGTGCGTTTTATTTTATTTGGGTCGGTTGATTTTTTTTTATTCAGAATTTGAGTATATTTTCATGGATGCATTTACTCAAAAATATAATGCCCATAATTTGAAATTAAGTATTATTCTGATAACTCTGAAGACTAATTACAAATAATGAATGGATGATATTTCAGATTGCCGTATCGCCCCAACCACGTGGTCCAGGGGATAATGTCATTGTAGTGACCATGGGAAATAATCTGGCAATTAAAATTGAAGGGGTAATCGAACAGAGAGGACCCCAGGGAAGTGCGTCTTCCCAGGAGTCCGTTCGACTTATTCGAAAGCCAAAGTCTATTCGTGTGACTGTTATAGCCACTCCCCCCACAACTGGGAGAACACACCCGCAGGAAATTAACAAGGTACGTTTACGAAATAAAATTAGGTGACATTGAATAATTCATATTCGTTGATAGGACTTGGTCAAAGGTCAAACAACGCTTGTTCCACAAAAGCGAGTTCTAGTATATTAATTTTATTTGACTTTGGGAAAGTACCACTGTAGGAAAACGCTTTAGTGAATGAAAACTTCTTTGAATCTATATTTTATACACACTGCGTCTGCCAGAGTGAGACAAAGCAGCAAGACGGCGACGACGGGATTGGCTTCGATTTTAAAATTTCAAATGCCGATTTAATTTTATAATGGTACGATTTCCTTTTACCCTGAATTCTGATTTTGATTGATCTTTCTTATTAAAGATGAATCAAGAGCCTGTCACACTCGTAAAGGAAGTTCCTCATCACAGAGAATTTTTCAGTGCACAATTTCTCTTGGGAATGTGGACTTGCGGGCTAACTAGCGTCACTGTAGAAACAGCCGTCGTGGATTTTGAAGGCCGACTTTGGATGACAGGGCCAAGGACAACTCTTAATGTTCGTGTATTGGATGAACCAACTGCAAAAGCCAGTACGGCTGCTCAAGCATCAAATGCTCCTGGTCCGTCTAGGCAAACCACATTGACTTCACAGGGTGCGGGTGCGGGCACGAGATTCTAAGGTTATCCATCCCTGTATTTTTAGTTATATTTTGAGTAAGAAGTAAACTTTTTATTGTTTTTTCACTGCTGACAAGTCTTTCATTATTTTCTGACTTGCAATACTGGCGAGGGCGTACCATCCCCATATTTTCATTGAAGTACCTACAGAACTATGACGAAGTGTAGTCCGAGGAGACGAGTCGATCATATTTATAATTTGTGTTACACTATTCAATAAGCGGAGATTGTTTGAAATACCTACCTGGAGCTCCTAAGGCCATCCAGAAAGCACGTTTCTTGACAATTCTAATCCCTCGAGGTTACAGGTGGTCGTGACAAAAAAAAGTACCTTCAGGTCGGGTAGCCTTTGGCGGTAACCACACTGGAGAGTGGACTTCTAGACTTTGAGTTCATGTGATCTAGACCTACTACACACCAACAATTCAGTCAGATCGAAATCGAACAGACCGACTATATCCCATAAAACCCATACGATGCGCTATCTAAGAGTTATTTTAAAAGTTTTTAGTTGTTGACAACTTCAATGTCAAGTACCAGTCTTAACTCGGCCAACAATAAAGCTGTGACGACATATTCAGTGAAATAAGAGATCGTTTTTCTCATCATTTTTATTGAACAAAAATATTAAACACTTTTAAATTAAAACGAATTCATTTTTACGATTAATTATTGTCAAGTTGAAGTAGAAAGTCCGATTTCCCACCAGTTTTCATGATGAGACGAATTTGTCTAATTTCGATAGATTTGTCCACAGCCTTGCACATGTCATAAATAGTAAGAGCTGCCACTGCGGTCGCTGTAAGTGCTTCCATCTCAACCCCAGTAGTGGAAGTTGTTTTCACCATGGCTTCTATTCGAATTGACCTTGTTTCCGGTTGAAGCGATAATTGGACATCGATTCTACTTAAGAGCAAAGGATGACACAATGGAATTATATTTGACGTGTGTTTAGCTCCCATGATGCCCGCGATTTGAGCGACAGTTAGTACATCCCCTTTCTTCATTTTATTGTCTGCAACCGCTTGAAAGGCTGCTGGGCTCAGAAAAACAATTCCTTCGGCAATTGCTATTCTGGTGGTTACGTTCTTGTCGCTCACGTCAACCATTTGTACTTTACCCTTGGAGTCCACATGACTCAATGCCCCGTTTGTTTCGTCTTGGTCGAATTTTTGAGTGGAAAGTGTAAAATGTCTGGATGAAATGAATTGAGGTGACCATGATGGCCAAATTTGTGGAATTGTATGCAAGTGCAATAATCCAGTTCCCTGAAAGTCCATCGTATTTCGCCAGCGTTTACGATTTGTGTCAGTATCTATGAATACATAAGTCGTAATTAGTTGCTAGTTTTGTGCATAAAACTTTTAAAACGTAAAGTCACATTTGATTTGCCCGACGTACGTTAAAATTCACCCACCGATTAGAATCATCGGTCGGTTTTCCATTTTGGCAAGGTTCATCATTCCTGTGGAACAGAAAATGTACATGGTTGAGATAGGCCAAAGTTGGAACGATATTGCGAAAGTAGGAATTCTACGCGTTTTTAGCGAACCTGCGTGCTTTGCATGTTTTCGTTTAACTCCTTTGCCAATTAGTTCTAGTAGGTCGTCGTCCGTAGATCCACTCCGCATGGCGTCTCTGAAATAATTAGTTGTGATTATTATTTGCTCAGGCATAAATTGTACGGCTAGGTTTATACAGAAACGAATGCTGTAGGGGAGTTATATTATAATAATTATAATTTGAGAATT
>JAQFYE010003748.1:0-14593 GCA_034694305.1 Protaphorura glebata
GTTAATTTGGAGAGAAACCAGTAGTTACCGCGACTTAAAAAAACAATGGTCCCTTACAGCTTTTCTAACAAACATGGCTATTGTCACCACCCTATGTGAAGGTTTGTTTACGTGCCCTGGTCATCGTAAAAAAATTAGGATCAGGTGCGCTCATAAAATATGCTATTCTAGAATCTTATGTTATTTCCCATTAAATTTTAAATTAAATTTTAATTACCTCGTACATTTTTTACAACAATGACCACAAAAGCTGCTGGACGAAAAATCGGGTGACATTCTTGAGCTTTGTTCTCGGCTTTTATTTTGCACGCTATGGCATGGCACTTTTTCTCAACAAAGGAGAAACTTTTGAGTTTGGTTGGTTCGTAATAGAGTGCGGGGTCCACCAGACTGTACAAAGGTAATTTCAATTTTGAATAAAGTTTAAAATATTTGAAAGAGCCTCACTAAATTTTGCCCGTACTCTGTACGTACTGGTTCGAATTCTGAAGGCTAAACCGGAATTTTAGAATTGATTGATGAGATAATTGTTTTTTAATTTTGAAATATTTTCTACGAGCAGTCTTCCAATGATGGGATTCTATTTTGGATTTCTTGTGGTCGCCGCTCAGTGGGCGGGATTAGCGCTCGTCAATTGCTTGTTAATTTATTTTATTGTCAAGCACTGCGCCGCCACATTGGTCGATTACAAACCTCAAAACTTTCTGAACGGTTTGAATAATACTTAAAATAATTCTAACATTTAATGGAATATTGTGCGCCGGTTCGACTTGGCCATATTTTTGATATGTTATTTTGTACCCCTTTCACCTTAAATGAACAGGCGCACCATTTCTTATAAGGTGTCTGATGTGTCTGTTATCAATTCATTTTTTTTCTGAAGGTCCGATCGAGTCAGTTGATGATTTGCACCGTCTGATGATGGAGAAAGAGATTATGAATATGAAGGATAAATTAACCTCTGTCCCAGTCATTACCTCCGACAATATCTGGACCAAGTATATTTCGATGTTTTTGGGTACAGTTGTTCTCGGCTTTTGTTCTGTATACGCCGGTATGATGCTTTATGTCGACAAAGGATACATATGTGAGGATGCTAACTGGTACATCAAAAGATGCAGATATCGGACTGTCTTGAGGTAATTAGAATTGTGTTTGCGTTCAATTTAAAGAATAGACAAAAAAATTATAGACATTTGGCCAAATCTCATAGTAATGCAAGTTCAAATTACTTAACATCGTTATACAGAAGTCTTACTCTATAAAGTTCTAATTCAACCTAAACCTAATTGTTTCATATTTTGTCTTTGAGCAGTGCGTCCCAATTGAAATTTCTTGGACGCGTGCTATTCTTAGAAGTGTTTGTTGGATTGGCCGCCATCATTTGCTTTCTCATTGTTCGAACTATGAACACCATACATGACTTAGAAATGAAGTCTCGAAACTTGCAACGAGGTTTGAATATAAAAATTATCTTAACAATTTATTCACGTCTGTGTTCAGGGTGGTTCAGGTAATTCTACCTAATCCTACCCGATTATGGAAAAAGTGAGATATCGGCAATCCGGCGGCTGACGTGATGCACATGAATTCTAAATTTCAAATATTCGCCAAAGTTCCAGTGTTCATATTTTTTAAACTGCAACACATTTAGATTTGTGTGCTTCTTGATGAACAAAGCGTATAATCTGAAGTTATACAGCATAATTTATTACGATAGAATTGCATATTTTATAACGACCATTTTTATCAGTGGTGTCATGGTATGAAACACCCTGTGACCCAAACATGAATGGAATGTACGTCGCACTAACTCATTTGTCTAATATTCGTGGTTTGAAGGTCTGGTCAAGTCCATAGGTGATCTGAACGCTTTTATTAAGAAGGAACAAAGTTTGAAGAAAACAGGGAATGGGGATACATTTGCAGAATAAATTTGCCCTGCACAGTTCGCAACAATTACATCTATTTGACCATTGACCTCGTTACTCGACTCGAAGTCGAAGTGTCCTACTTATGTCTGATGAACCGTAAACTATAGAATCTAGATACAATTCAAAATAATGTAAATTACAGATCTACAGTAATAAAAAGTCAAAATATGCCAAATTTGAAAAGATTCTCTCAAAATTATGTGGCCGTAAACCATTTTTGGTATTCAATAGGAGCCTTCTTGAAAATTAAGTGGGTATGAACGCACCAGAAGTCCATTCAACCGAATAATATGAACATTTCTTAATAGCAGACTGCGTCAATTTATTTTCTTCGATTCACATTAGATTTTGATTTGAATGTAAATATTTCGGTGATTACCAATTTTGTTGGGACAGAAAATATTAAAACAGATGTCCAGTCCACTAAATGCTCACCCAATGGTGCCGACTATATGTATTTACGGTGAAGGAACATTTTGTGCACTAATTATCAAATTTCATTCCATGCGTCCGACTAATTTTCCATTCTCACACCCCGATTTTGAAAGAGAGGACGCTTCTTGCTTTTTTTCCTCTAGAATCTTAGGACAATATCTCAGTCACTGTAAAGCCGTCAATTGTGTATTTGGATCACACAATTTTCCTATTGGCCGTATTCAGTTTACCATCACTAACATACAAGATTGTTTGTTTGTTTACTTTTTTATTCAATTATAGCAATGAAGACTTCTAATCCTACATTGTTTCGCCGGATGATCGAACCTCCAACATGTCGAAGTAGCAACGGCTGCGTGTACCACCTTCCTACAAAAGCTATATTGTCGTATTTTACAAGTTGTTGTTGCCAGGTCAGCAATGAAATGTTTATTTTGCTAATATATTGTCTAAAAAATCTGCAATTAGTCGAAGTACTTTTGCGAACTACCTACTATAATTTAGCTATTGTTGCCAAAAATTTGCGAAATAATTACTAAACCCAGAGATCTAATCACAAAATGGAGAGAGTTCTAGCTCAATGTGAGAGTGTTTTTTTATTTTTATTTAAAATTTTAAAACTTGCTCCTTCCTACGTGCTGGGGTTTGGATTAGCATACGCAATCAAGGTGCTTGCCATCAACAACTCACTGGTCTGTCGTCTGGATCCGTTTTCTTGGATCCCGTACCCATACTGCCTTTTCGAGTCTATTTTAGAGTAAGTGGTCACTCTCAGGTATTAAAAATAATTTGTGCTGTCTGGTGGTTGAAATTAAAACAGGAGAAGCTGGACATCAATTTGTCATACTAAATACGAGGGTTAAACCCTCGTAGCAGTAATGCCCATGAGCATGCACGAACATTCCTAGAATTCCAGAAATGAATTCTTTCGGTTCATTGTTCAAAAGGAAGCCGATATAATTTTCTGGGACATTTTTATTGCTCTCGTTGTGGTTCTTTTAAAATTCAAATAAAAGTATTCAACCTGAAGAGCAATGAAGGTTTGAATTCTTATAACATTTTTGGACTATGAAAGTCCTCAATTCAGAATAGACGTCAAGTACTGGGTGGGAGCAGTTTTGTAAAGAATTTAAGATTTTAATCCAACATTTCATTTAATATTTTTAAAAGCTTTTCTGTTTGAGCAGTGAGACTAAAACTAGAGTTGGGAGAAAAATTCTGTACTGGAGTACGTGCACTGGATTATTTGTGGTCATCAGCTCCTTGTTATATTACCTTGGCCAAGCATTGCCAATTCTGTTTGACGAAATGGGACAGCAACAAGGTTCGAAAAAACCATTTAGACAAATTCGGTTGAAATACATCATGATATAATTCAATTGCCCGAGACAATTTTATCAACTTTTTTATGATTTTTAGATCTGAACACGTCCATAGCTAAGCAGCGTATCGTATTGAAGGAGAATAAAAGGAAATTGAACAATATGAAGAATACATTCTCCTTATAATTTTGCACCTCAAAAGACTTCCAATCATTCATGATCTCTCGCAACCTGAAGTAACATTACATGACGTCCTCCATGAAGAACTAGAACTTAAAATCCAGATACACTCAAAATTGTAAAGTTTGAATTGAAACTAAAAGTCCGTCAATTAAAGAAAACTGAAGCAAAAGATTGATTGGAATTTTCATAAATCCCTATTTTTTCAAACAGTAAACTACAAAAAATTACACTTTTTTATTCGAACCTTCGACTTTTCTAACGGTTACACGGAATACGATTGTTTTGTTGCTTGGTCAACACGTAAAAGTTTATTTTGAGCAGGCAATCTTCGAATTTGTTGATACGTACACATGGGTGCACAAAAGACCCGGGAAAGGAACTAGAATATTTTACGTACTATTAATATTTTGCCTTTGTTGGCTTTGAGTAATTTCAAAATAATTGGTCTAAGTAGATCTATTCACAAAATGTCGACCTCATACGAACAAAAATACCCCAAACCCTCAATCAAAGATCAAATAGTTACTTGGTTTTTGAAGTTCGTCGCCTTCATGTTGGGTTTTGGTTATTCACACTTTATTCACACAAAGCGATATATGAAGACAGCGTTGATTTGTCGCTTTCATTGGTATATTTTCCCAAAATGCACTTTCGACGATGCATTAACGTAAGTCGACGGTTTCAGCCTTTACTTTGAGAAAAATAGTAACAAATAATGTTAACTGTTGGGTCAAGACTCAGTCAATCCTCGTTTAGTAGAATTGCACTTGCATTCAACACTTTTTTAATTTGCCCGTACAGTTCGCATTATTTAAAATAAAACCTTATATTTGTAATATCTTTTCATACAGTGAGTTCCTATTTATGATTCTTGGATTCTATGTGATCATTATTGGGATATATGGATTCGTTGTAACCACCATTTACACGGTTATATACACTGTCTCAGCATTGAGGAGACTGTATTCCGACTGGGAAAAGCAGCATGTGGAAGGAGGTTAGAAATAAATCAGCATATGCTAACAATTAATTTGAATTGAATTAAGATTCAGATCCAGATCATATAATTCGGATTAGATTAAACCGGACCAGTCTGGCGTAAATTTACATGTAAAATTCAATATTTTTAGGGTTTTCTAAGAGATCTTTCCAAAAAACATTCAATCTCCTTATTAAATCAGACAATTTCATATCAGATGATTCTAGTCTCTACTTATCTTATCCGAAGCCTTTGATCTACTGAAATGTGAAATGATCGGAGTCTTAAATCAAAATGAGTACAATCTATGGTTCGGTCATAACTAAAACCATTTGATCAATTGAGATTTTATTTTGATCAATTGAGATTTTATTCTTATTATTGTGAGGAATGTTATGCTTTGATATGTGAATAAACAAATCTGAATCTGAATCTGAATCTGAATCTTAATTTGTCGATATTTGTGATTTTGAAGGTGTGTGCAAGTCCGAGATACTGCGCCGTCTGGTTGAGGAAAATAATGAAGTCTTGAAGAAAATTGAGAATACACATTACACATTCAGGACATAATTTTGCAGTTACCCCAAGAATATAAGTTTGGCACACGAGGTCCTGGTTGGGAAATTAGAACAATAAGATACAATTCAAACTTTGTAAATATACCTGGATCAGAAATCAGACAGTGGTACGGGTGCGAGAAATGAAATAGAATAAATGCTTCGCCCTCATTCTTTTTATGCAATGCGACTTATTTCAATTTTCGATATATGTAATATTATTTAGTAGACTAGAGATTTATATTGTCGTTTTCATCAGTACTTGACAGTCGGCAAAGGTCATGACGAAAAATCAGTATATTTTTTATAGAATTTTCGGTTGCCAATATTTTTGTCCTAGAAAAGTTATTCCAATACAATTTGAAAAAAAATTAGCGGGTGGGGAAAGCCTATTTAATACAGTATTGTAACCTAACCCAAATTTTTCTAGTCTGAGGGTTTGAACCCCCAACACAGTGAGGCAGTGAGGGCACCTTATAGCACAGCCAGCGCCATTTTATCATGCCGTCCAACTTGGATTTGTTAGTACTTAATTTAAGATAGTTATTTCCAGTCCAGGTCAATACGTGGGGTCAATGTCAGTAACATGCTTCATAAACTCAGCTTGCCAGGTGCAATTGTCTGTTATATTCCTTTACTACATAATCTAAGAATTTAATTTTAACAGCACGGGCGAGGAGAATGTGAGATAACAAAACATTAGTCTCCTATAACTTCATAATCCGTAACATTGACGAAATGGTACATTCTCCTCGTACCTTTCGTCACTGTGACTTGATACTTTTTTTTCGCCTACGCAATGTAGTAGAGTTGAGGCATATTAAGGTAAATTAAACAAGGTCATCCAATATGTCAGAAGTGTATGCACTTCCTACCAAAATAAATGGGGGTCATTGTATATAAATAAAATAAATTATTACGAAGGCAGTTTGTGATGGAATTATCACTAACTTCACAGAGTAATATGTGAACTGCGAGCTGACACACGGTTTCGATTCCATGTCCTTTGGAAGTTCGGGTTTTCGAAAAGACGTATGAGTTTCGTGACCAAAGACTAAATTTATAGCACCTGTGACTTTTATGTTTACTTTTAATTGAGTTGGATAATTGATTTATAATGGAACGAGACGAAGACTTGGGATCCGAGGCTCATTTAAACTGTAAGGAGATGTTAACCGAGCTTGAGAAACAATGCGAGACTGCCAATCCGGACCTTGCTGCGAACACTAACCCGGATGGCTCTGATGGTGCAGATTCATCCAATTATGACTCGGACTCGGACGAAGAAGAGGAAGAGGAAGTATCAAAGGATAAAACTCGAGACTTCGAGGTAATTATGGATTTTTATTCGTTTTTTATTTCTTTTGGACGATTTAATTTTTCGAGACGATATAATCGGTAAATGTATATTATAAATCCAGTCTATAAATAGAGATCTTTCTGTTTTTCAAAGAAATATAAGCCAAAAATAATGAAAAGTAGTACAAATTAAATTTTTAATGCAATGTATGCGAACTCCAAATGTTTTTTAGGAGCCAACGGGACAAATTACGATCCATTCAGGTATTTTATGTTGTTTTCAAAACAGCTTTTTAAAAATAATTTATTTTGTTCTAAAACTATATGTTTCGGGGTTTGTGTTGAAAACCTTTAAGTTTGTTTAACTTACTTTTATTATTTCACAGAATTTTGACGTTATGGATGAGTGTCCACCAAATAAAGAGGCGAAGTGCTTGGTTGGAGTTGTTGACCTGAGTGGGACCCTGACTTATTTAGTTGAATGGAAAAAAAACCAAGAGAATATGACTGAAGATGATGAAGAAGATCGGAATCTCATTCGATCTACACCATTTAAATTGAAGTATCCAGCCCTCGTCATCCAGTTCTACGAGAAACATATTTCTTTTTCTCAAACTCCAACCACGGATGACGTCATTGCCGATCGAGCTGCTCAAGCTTTGGCTGCTTCCAAAGAGAGAAAAGAAATTGACCAGATTCCAGCTAAAGACAAGGCAGATTTGGATGACGATTGGGATACTTCAAGTGAGTCAACTAATTCTGACTCCGACGCTTTTGAGATTGATCAAACAGTTTAAGTACAATTTGAAATGATTTATTGACTTTTTATGAATGTTTTGTAAGTAATTGTTACAATTTGTTTAATTTTATGATTTAATGAGAGAATAAACGCATTTTTGTGGGCGGAGGTTATTTCGTGTGTTTTCTCATTAATGGAAAGAATAGAATAAAACTAGACTGCTCGAAATATTGGGTAGGAAGAGATTTTGTGTAAAACTAACACGGACAAGAAAAAGCGACTGAAAATCAATTCAGGTCACGGAACTTCGGAATAAAACCGAAACCTGTCACTATTTTATTATTTTATAAATCTTCAAATGTTCAAATTATTCAAATCAAATAAAAAACACAAATTTCTTGTAAAGTAAATTAAATTAAATTTTAGTTTGCATTTTTTTCTTCACTATTTAAACAGAGTATTAAAGAAGTGTAACAGAATATTCACATGTTCACGGTCAGCTTTATTTTCCTTGGTGCCTTATGCGTAGAACACTCAACCCAGATTTTGGTATTTAGGACGCGTGTCTTTTAATGATTACACTAATGCATGCATGCGTTTGCTTATTTCATTGCAAGCTTTCCGTCTCTGTAAGGAATTTGACTCACTTTTCTCTGTTAATGATACGACAGACAGTCTGAATTGGTTCCGGGCAAAAAGGAAGAGAAAAAAATTGAACATTTTGTATTTTGCATTTGGACTGATGAGCATGAGATATGATGTATGTTTCCTTCCTGACATGATTTACACATGAATGAATGGATTCATCATGTTCTTCCCATTTTTAAGCCGTTTCACCTGACAAGATCATTTTTACGTTGACGTTGACATTGCGTGTGTGTGCGTGTGTGTGCTTCTTTGCACACACATTAGTTCATAATTTATTATGATGAGTGAAAGTACATGAATATGAATTTGGAACATTTGATCGCCCAAGACTTCCGAATGGAAATAGTTTCTTCAATATAATTCTTAATATGTTGTAGCTTGGTTTATTTTTTAATTTATGAGGTTTGATTTTAATTTTTGTTCAATGCTAAGACGATTAAGACAATGCGGAGTACGGTATCGATTTATTCTAAACAAGAATTAATGTGATTTTATTCTAGAACTACCGAGACTGAAGACAATCGCACTTTGGATGATGATCTGGCTTGGTGGTGAATAGTATTCATTGATTTTTAGTGTAATGATAAAAATCGTTTACAATTGGTCTCGATTGTAAGGGAATCAACGAGCATGCCAAAAGTCAACGCATTAGCAAGTTTGGAGCACAGTTCAGTGTGGCTGTTTTACGTAGTGAAAAGACGCTAATGAAAGAGAATAGAAAATAATCAAAGAACCCAAGATCAGAATCAATTGGAAAGATGACCTATTTTATTTATGATTAAAATTTGTCGAAAACTTTTTTTAAGAACCGGAATTGGAATTTCAAATATGTCGTAGAATATTTATATGTCGATTCTAATTCCACATTTTGATGAAGGTATGACTAACGTTTCGCATGTTAATTGAAACCAAACAGTCCCATCCGATTTTATGTGTTTTGAAGAAACGAGTAATTAATTTTCACAACCTATCAGTACATTTCGTCTTTTGGCGGATGTGCTTCCGGCATTAGGAAGCTTGCCCAATGAACATGAGAATATCCGATGAGATGATCCAAATAATTGAGCCAAAACATGATTTATAACTGTATTTATTTATTAAATTTTTATTCTAAGTAGAAACTCATGTTCACAAAACGAAGACACAAACAAGTTTCACATATTCAATGCAATTCTCATCAACTTTAAAAAAATGTCAGAACAAAATAAAGCGAATTTTTGTTTAATATTTTTATAACTTTTTTTTAACATACTTTCCATGAGTGCTGGCCTAGTCGAAAACTAATTTGTATCAAAATATTCTGTAAAAAATTATAAAATATATATTATTTTGTGAACTTAATTAATTGTTTGTTCGTCTAGATGAATTCGATTTATGAGGTGAGTACTTTGTAACGAACGGTGCTATTATATCATTTTGTGGGTTTTGGCATATAATGTACTGTACATGTTGTGGCCGTAGTTGTGACCACGTGATGCTTCACGGTTTATTTCCATCCGCCGTAATTATAGCTCGGAGATTGCCAACCGGTGGTGTAAATATATGGAGTGTGACTACGAGACACTCGTGACCAACCCCAACCTCGACCAGGACGTCCACCTCCATGATGACGACCTAATGTTGACCCTAGCAGACCTCCGAGAATAAAACTCTTGGCGATCAGAAGCGATGCCAGGACCGGATCCGCCGGAGATCTTTTTGATCGCACTAATTAAAGACAAAAATAGACCGATTTTTTATTTTTATTAATGGAGGGAGTTACGACACCCTTACCATGATGGGTTTGCTCGGACTCCACCGCGTTCATCTGGACTTGCTCAGTATGTGATGCGCCTTCTGAGGGGTGGCCTGTCAGAAATTATGAAAATACGAAGAAATGAAATAAAACTAATTTTCGAAAGTATTGCATTACTGACAAACAGACATAAATTCACGTAAATCTCAGATCAGATAGTTATCATACAGTGCAACTTATTTTATCTTATTGGATCAGTTCAGGATGACTTCGAAAATATTATCTCATAAATGATCGATAGCTGACAAATTCTGACACGATACTGTAAAGCAGATTTGGATATCAAAAATTATTTTATCTCATCTGTCGATTTTCAGAACAGGATATACAACCACCTAATGATAGGTTATAATCTATCTTGTATATATTCTTTCATTGTGATCGGCACCGGATGTGCCTACGATACTGTTTTATTCGAATCGAAAAAAATGTCGATTAAGATATCAGAGTAAAATTATTATGTCAGGTTAACACTTTATTCCAAATACCGCGAGTCAGTTGCTTAATTGATCTCAGTTATATACTGTATTATTTGCCCTCTGTTAAAACATGAGGTTATTTGCGAAAAATTAACCCGGAAAAATTACATTTTAAACTTTTCAAAATTGAACGCTTGTGGACATATCCTTACTGAAAGAACTCTTAAGTTGCAAAATTCATAATTCGCCATATCCTTCAAATAACAACGTTCGTTAATAATTTGCAAGAAAATTAATTCCATATATCGTTTTTATATGTAAATGAATTATTTAACGCAAAAACCACAATTAAAAGTGAAGAACTTGTCCAGAGAATACGCTAACTTCTTAAAATACGTTTCCTGGATAATTTCTGGAAATTTTGGATGAAACACTCATTGAAAGACTTATTAGTAAATACAAACATTACCTTCTGCATCCGTGTAGCTGAATACACAGACTACCAATACCAGGGTGCCTATTAAGGCAATTTGAGCCAGAAGAGCACACTTCATGATTTTGAACTTTTTTGAATAGAAACAGAACTCTTTGTTAGCAAACACTTCACAGGAGAAGACTTCAACCAAGATTAATCTCCTTTGAGAGAAATATGAAACACTTTATATACTTTTTTGTTTCACTTCCTTTGCATTTTGCTTTTATCGTACCTGATGAATGGTAACCCAAAATCATCAAGACAATTCCCATGCACAATGCAGAGCTAAATATCCACATTTCCTCATTCATCCTTTCCCCCTTGGCCCTTACCTCCAAAAATTCGCATATTTCTTATTTCTTCAGCTTAAAGTATTGGAGATACACATTTTATGTATTCCGGCTGATGCAAAGTCTATGTCTCAGGCTACGCTCAAACTAGGCAAGTAAGGAAATTTATGATCAAAAATCAATAATTTTAGAGAGATTGAAAGATATTACTGAAAACGTGAAAAAAAATCTCAGCCCGTGGTCCTAATCATTTCGCTATATAAAGTAATGAACAAAAGTATTGGGCGATGTCTACTCATTTCTTTCGGCGCATCAGATGTCAGCTCTATGAATATAATCCTCACAACTACAAAATCTTAACCGGGGGTTCAAAAAATGTAATTAATTTCCGGTACACACGTCTGAAAACATGAAATCTTATGTCGGTATTCTAATTTTCGGCACCATTTTTGTTCTGCTGATAATTTTGGACTCTGAATGATTAAACAAGTTCTCCGAAACACAGGTGGACAACCGAAAACTTTTACTTGACAAAGATTCCAATGACCCAGGAATGCGAGCGATTGGACAAACTCCTTTGGTCAACAATAAATCAAAATCAGAAATTGAGAAATTGACGGATGTTGTAAAGGCTACTCGTCATCGCCTCCAGTCTTCGTATTGTAATAACTGGGAAACCAGTTCTTCATTTTTTATTGTAAAAAAATGTCTATCGATAAACTTATTATAATTTTGATCTCTTTCACCCCTGCCGTGTGCACAGCATGGCTAAGGAAATGCACATCATTTAATCAATCTTATTGTACTTAACCTGTCAAATTATTTGTTGTGACGACGTGTGTCGTATCGTTAAGAATCTGAACAATTTTCGACATGCACGTACGAGTGCGTTGACTGCATTTATGTGAACACGTAATATCTAACGATTTTTTTACGTAATAATTAATATGCAAATGGGGGGATTATGGATCATAATAATCAAGAATTATTACGTGTACGTTTTTGGTGAAAATGAATTTCATAAAATAATGATAACATGGAAAATTGACTTCCTTGCAGTAGTGGACAACTATTTTATTTCTTGTTTTCTCATCTTTCTAATTTACATGAACACATCTTCGTTGTTTGAGTCGAGAAAGGCCGGAAAATTTGTTGTAATAAAATTTGAATTATTTGACGGGTTGAATGGGTCAGAATGAAAAGTTTAATTGTAAATTATGTAGGGTGGTTCATAGTTGTTCGCAAAATAAATGAAACAAAACATTTCTCGCAAAACTTTTATCAGGAACAATCCTGTTTGGAAAACAACCGAGTTTGATAATTTTTCAACAAGAAACATTTTTTAGCAGTTAAATTTTGTTTCTTAATTGGTCAACTCAGAGATACATGTGTTTTTCGCGATTAATATGCAAATGCAATGTAGTGCACCCCTGTGAAATTGCTACCACCAAGATGAGTACTAATAATTACAGATTCAAGTGTGTGAACACGCTCATAAGCGTGCATTTTGTAGTGACAAAAAAATCTACATTTGCAAAGTCATTGTTACACAGTTTAGTTGTTTGAGAGAAGAAAGCATGTCAGTTGTATCAATCTGAAATCTTTACTTGTCTGTCTGCCTATGCAAAATGTTCATGTAACACTGTGAACAATTTTGTCGAATTTTCTAAGAGTTTCTGACTTAATATTTATATAAACGCTTTAAATAGAAAAAACTTGCAAAATAAAACACCGAAAATCCATTAAGTACAAATTCGAAAATACTGTATTAAAATACATAAGAAGAAGGTAATGTTTTCCCTTTAAAATACAATTGTATGGAATGCCTGGATTAAAATAATTTTAAATAGATTTTTACATTTTTCAGATTTGAATAATATCGGATTCACGATTTCACATCTATGGGAACATGTTATTAATTGTAATTTTGCATCGCAGATTAATTGTATGGATTTAATTGATTTTTTCTCTTTCCCAGTTTTCTTACCAATACCGAAGTGGAAATTCATTCCTTGTCGAAAAGATATTCTATAACTTAACTGATCCGAGTTTTTTACAATTTTACAGAAGGGAGATTGAAACTTCATTTTGGTTTCATAATTTTTTTTAATGCTTGTCCACTCGGACCACTCGGATGTTTTGTTCGAATAGTCATTTTCAGCATACAATGCATGAATGTTTCGTAATTAGTGGTTGTTATTGTTGAATCGTAGTAATAGACTCTGTTACATCCCCCGAAGAAGAGTAAAGTTCACTTGAAACGTTGGATACAATAAAAACAAACCACCAGTTCCATCCGTGCCGAAGATTGAATTATTCTAAATAGTCATTTAAAATAAGCTCCAATCAGATTAAATAATTTGACCAGTAATATTTAGAAGAGTACTAAAAGTTAATTTTCTTCAGTAGATTCTCTCTCCGTGTATGTATGGGAGTTGTCAAAAAATTAAGGTACGCAAAACGTAAATAATACAGAGCTGCTAATCATTGGAACAGCACAGGCATATCCAGTGCGCCGCGCGCCGACAGGAATTGGAGATAAAACACTTGTCTTCCATTTAAATACTCCCACTCCTGTCATCAGGATGTTCCAGAGAAAGTGCACCATTGCTTGATTATATTTTGGGGTACAAGGAGTCATGCTACGATCAGTTCGGAATTATTAATAATTCAAATAATTTATTTTATCAACGTAAACCGTCTAAACAAAAATAGTAGAAACAGTGGGACATAAACCTAATGTTCGGTTTAAGTTCCGTTTACGTCGATAAAAGAAATTAAAATTTATCAAGAATTTTTAGCTGGCCGTAACATAGTTTCTTGTAACTACGTCAAAATATAATCAAAAACAATGGTGCGCTTCCTCTTGGACACCCTGTAGAACTGCAATACAAAATTGCTGCATAAAATTCTATACAAAATAAGATAAAGTTATTGCGAACAATCGTGCCATATTCATAACGGTGACGGATAACTTCCTCCAGACAACTGATTAGGTTTCTTATTTATTTATTCGTTCCTCTTTATAGTAAGACGGCATCTCATTAATGGTTCCATACGCTGTGAGCTAAATGATCAATGACATGGAGGATTAGTATTATACGCACGCATTTATATCAGTATCAATAATTAAAGAACTGCAACGTTATTGATATGGACGGAAATTCGGGCACCCGTTGATAAATCAATGTGACGTCGGTTGTGGGGCTATGTCCGTAATGCAAACAAATTACACTCTTATATTTTGAGAGAACAAAATTAGTTACTCGTCCTTTATAACAATTCAGAGAACACTTTTTGGCAAAGTCCAACGTACCAGATTCGAATAACCTAACCTAATCATATCCGACATTCCGTAAATCTGACAGTGTCTGAAAAGCAGATTTAATTATGGACATCCACATGATTATTTCAATGAGTAATGTCTGATTTGACCAAAGCCTTTAAGGGGCAGCTGTAGTTATTTTTTGCAAATATTCAAAAGGTCATGACAACGGCGATGTGCGGGCCATAGAGGG